>QNGE01003110.1:0-10674 GCA_008508345.1 Paragonimus westermani
TGCTCACGGACTGAGCCTTCACGGTTGGCGTAGTTTTCCCATGAACATATATATATATAGACATGAACAATATCCTGTAAAATTCCCGGATGTTTACCGTGAGTCTACCACACCTTGCTTGTATAGCTACTAATTGTCTCCGACTGATTACTCCTTGAGCAAGACCTCCCATCTGGCAAGTGATCCCCACAACTAAGAGACATCACAGTAGAACCGAAGCAGACCCCGGTCGACTGAGTACTGACGTGTAGATTCGCAATGATCGCTTACAACGCGAAAATTCAGCCAATGCACCCAGTCAAGCCCAAAGCTCACTTGTATCGCGCCGACTTCGGGAGTAAGAGTGAAGTGCAAGGCAAGGTTGATACTCCTGCGGTTATCGAAGGAACTGCTGACAGTTTCTAAAGGATGAGAATGATTGGTGTGAAAATCTCAATCATTGAAGCTGTTCACTCTCTTACATGAAACGGGGACATGGCCAGTTAACACACTAATGCAGGATCACCTCTGATGATGAGAGCTAGAGAAGAAAGATTCGAGACCTAATCCTAACATAGTTCGAACAACTTAAGCTCCAAAGCCTATCATGATGAACTATCAGAGGAACCCTGATTTAACACATCAACTGCATCATCAACAGCTGATGTAGGAGGTTGAGCCAGCTGAGTTGTTTCTCAAGGTGCTCCCGTCTCCAATGAAGTCACGTCAACGAGCTGCAAATTCATTGACTACCACTACACACATAAACTCATCAACTTCTGATTATCAGTCCATAAAAACACAAATAAGGCAAAACGGAGACTGAAAGTTAGTAGATTAAAATGTCATAACTTGGTGTGTTCCCCCCGGAAACTAGGACACTATAAGACGCATTATTATCAACATCCGAATTACAATGTCGATGCATATACAAGTATGATAGATAGACAGCATACTTGTTGCCTGCCAAGATAACGACTAATTGAAACACTTTCTGGCAACTTATGTCGCGGAGCAAGATTGGCTTGGACTATCGTATCACCAGTTTCTAGCTCATCCACCGGGAATATCAATCATTAGATCGGTTTTTGTGAAGATCCCACCTAGAGACAATGGTCTGAAGGCTCAAGCCACTTGAAATAGGCTAACCGAGATTGGGGCTGTTTGGAATAAGATAATGGCGATGAATCCTCTTTGTTGCAAACGCGTCGTAGACCACAAGCATTAGGGTAACCCTAACCCGAAGAGCGCTAACTTCAAGTTATACTTGAATTACCTCATGAGAATGTAGTTATGGTTTAACTAGCAGTCGTGGCAAGAATGTGTCACTAACAGGTCTTAAAAAGGGCGAAACTCGAGTGTGGTGCCTCTTTTCGAATACGATTGGTTTGAAGGGTTATGTGAATGCGAAATTAGTAATCACGTGTGGTTTACTCGTTGTGGGCGTCAACGAGGTTTTGTTTGTGGATGCGTAGGATTGTTCTTTCTGTTTTCTGTTAATCGGGCGTGTTGGTTTGGCATCACTCGGTTTTTATGCTCAACGACAGAGGATATGTCCTGGGTCCGTGTGTCCTCGCTGAACTTTGTTGTCCCACTGTTTCCTCACGTGTATTGAATAAACAATGCATTTTCCACAGGCCCTTGCAGTGGGCGGCAATTTTCGTTTATTCTTATCAGCCTGTGAGCGGTTTGGAAGCATGACGTTCAGCTTGTCGTCACAGGTCTTGTGTTATCCTCGACGTCTACCGCCTCACTGGCGCTACATCTTTCATGCGTCGTTGGTTGAGGTTCACTGGAGTTTGCGGAATGTTGAATTAAGTTAGATTAACGGATAATATTACCAGATGCAATGCTTGTTTTTCGTTCGATCGGCGTTTTTTTCTGAGATGGCGATGGCGACTTTCTTGTTGAAATCTTTCTGCTGAAAATTTTAGCATGGCTTCATGTTTGTAACACATATCACTGCTGCGTGTCACAGATGTGATTATTGCTGGCCGTTTTTGACTCAGTCGGTTTCATTCCCTGTGTCACGTGAACAGATCGCGATTGTGCTGTTCGGTATGCTGTCGGGTGCAGACGGAGGGAAACTGATTTTGTTGAGCGTGAGATTTTTGTGTTGTGTGATAAGAATGGCGCCCACATATGAGGAAAGGAAAATAGTTCTCTGATGGCTGCAAATTGTGGAATGGTCCCTGTTATCTCCTTCACTATTCCGGTGAATTGCGTAACTGATGATGTCGTACCTCCGTCCATTATCAGATAAACCTTCAATTTTCATGTTTAAGTGCAGCTTGTCTGCACTTCTTGAATCCTCACGATAACACAGCCGTAAGTTTGATGATCCTAAGAGTTACTTATGTGCTATGATCTTCCAATCAATCGACACGGGGTTTTTTTCAAAGTGCGAACTTGTAGGAGTGCTTACTTGGACAGACGTCTGGTGTTATCGTCAATACGGAACATCTATGAAGCATACTACGTATGTGTCTCCCGCTTGGTATACCTCAATAAATTCAACATTTGGGTGCGTCTCTTTTGCATTCGGAATGTGCCATCAATTGCCAGAGCAACTAGATCCTAACATCTAGCGGATTATTTTTTTTATTACTAACAAGTAGTTAGTAATACAACTTCTATTCTCAGCAGTGGCGTTAGTGGATTCCGGCGTGAACTGTTTGAGAAATCCTACCGGGGCAGTCGATCCCCTGAATCATTTGGTGGATTCCATATGAGACAGTGGGACGGGTGGGTAACAGANTCGCTGGTTCGAATCCGGCCGAAGCCCTGACTTTTCACAGTTGGGTCTTATCTAAATGGATTATTTTTTGTTGGCTGGTGTTGTAACCATACTTCAGCACAGCTCGTGAGTTGTATCCGAAAAGTAATTCTAATTCACTTTATTCGATTGAGCAGATTATAAAACACAACCTTTTGGACCGCGTGAGTTTTTAATCCGTACATTCGTTCGATTTTCATTCATGCACGCTTGATTTGACGGCGACAGACCTTGAGGACGAAATGTTGCGATGATCCGTTTTTGCTCATTCTCTGATAAAAGAGGCTATAAGATCCCTGATATAATCAGTTAACATTCCGTTGGAACCTTGTTAAACAGAATGCAACAACTCTAACCTCGTCCACCCCGTGCCTTGCTGTTGAAGACTGCAGTTGTGTCGTACTACCCGAGGTCGGTTGGGTCGAATGTTCACAACTTTCGTGACACAGTAGCAGGACCCGGTTTATATAAGAAAGACGGTTGGATTGGTACGTGCTGTTTACGAAAACATTCTATCAAGTTCTGCATATCAGCGGTGCTACACGCGGGTAGTATGAGTATATATATTTGCGTCATGTCATCTGTTTATTTACGCTTTGCTATACTCATTCTGTTCGGTCAGGCCAAACAGCATTGCTATCTGAAAACAAAAGTAGTACTTCCTGTGTTGACGGTTGGTGATTCTGTTAGTTTGCATTCCCTGTGACACTGTTCGTTCCGGTTTGTTAAAAAGAAACCTTAACACAATCATTTTTGTTTATTGACTTTGCTCATGTTTCTTTGTTTGGCAGAATTCATTTGGACTTTTGTAACTTCTAGACGGGTTATATTCTCGGACACATCTATATCCTTCTGTCTTCCTATTCTTTCATAATTGTGCAGAATTGATACTTTTAAATCACTCGTGCATATTCGGTCATCAAGAGCTATGATGAAGAACGCATCTCTCTTATTTACCGTTAACGTTTTTGTCTCCTGACCACATATTACTTTTGCTTTGCTTCCATGACTTTCTTCGTTTTTATTCCCCGTTCATGTTGACAACAGTTTCATTACCGAACTCCGTCGTCATCTGTTGTCCCGCTTTCCACACGATTCACGGTCCACGCGGATGGAGAACGCGACTGAATCGCACTCGGACGGGGCTGTTGTTGAAGACGGCGCTTCCATCGATGCAAAACCCGCCAGTCACGTCTACATGGTCTGGTATCGTGGTCGCTCTTATCTGTCTGATTACGCACCGCTCATCCTCATCTACTTGGTGCTCCTGCTCTACGTATACTTTTCAGTGTGTAAGCACTTCTGCATTCGACGGTGTTCACTTTCCTTCATTTTGAATCCTCAACCATGATTGCGGGCACAACGTACATTTTGGGTGACGTGCGTATCCTTTTCTATTATGTGCATTACCGGAAGTTCCGCTATGGAAATCGTAGATGCATTAGTCAGAGGTGCTTTTATATTACCAGCCACAGCTCGTAGGCTGTCAAAGTCCGGATGTCTAGTATTGTTGTATAACTCACACCTTCGTTTGTGAACAATATAGCACGGCTCGTACTCACAAAAACTAAAGGGCAAGTCTCAAAGTCAGGAAGACCAGGGACTAGAAGCGACTATTGGAAGCGTGTATATGCACTATGCGTGACGAATCACTAGAAAGAATGTCGCTACACTACTGTCAAGGATATGAATACAGCACATCCCTGCAAAATAGTATTTGTGTTCGTTGCAATGGATGTCGTGTAATAAACAACTTCCCAGGCCAAACGTCTTTTGCGATTACAACAGTATTGAAGCCACTTCACAGGTTGTGTTGGCCAATAATTTGATGTCAGACAAATGACCGTTCCTTTGTACCGCTTGAGCCAAATGCTCCGGCTGAGATTTTCCTTATTTTCTGTCTGGTTTATTATGCCAGGTGCCCAGTTGGTCCGGTCCACATTCAAACAATACCAACGATTTAGGCGATTCTCTTCCCAAACTCGCCTCAAATAGACCGTACCGCTTAATGGGTTTGTTTGTGTATCGATTGTTCAGCGCGTTAAAAAACAATGAAACCACTCTATCGCATCGGTACAAGAATATAACAGGTAGCTTAAAGAAAGTAAAAGACTGACCATTCTGAAGCAACGCAAGGATGTTGATGTCACTCACTTTTTTCGCTGTTAACTGTTGTCTACCCCGCGCTCTTCATTATAAGACCTGTATTTCGCTTCGACGTACGGCTCATTTGGTTACAGAGTTGCGATCAGTTCATTTTTTCCTGTGGTATCCCACTCGTCGATTTTTATTTTTTTTACCATCCATATGATTTACGTCCGCCCGACCAGCATGTCCCGAATCATGTTGTTTATCATGTCCGCCTTGTTTTATTGTTCGCAGCGAGATCATCTGTCCGCAAACATGAAGTGTCCAGTTGGAAATTGAGCGGCGAGGATACACGAAACACCTACCAAACAGCACTGTCGGCTAAAACACCTCGGTTATAACAGTGCGGTGATTCAACAGTCCAACAGTGGAATGAGTCATTTTAACCCCTTGGAAAGAGCCGTTCCAACGGGAAATCGAGGATGCAGCGGAAGTCGATTTCTGTTGATTCAACAGAATAACTTTGAATGACTTACGAAATGACCCCTCTGGCTGCGAGTACAACAAAGACCACTGTAAACTAAAATGTAGACTTACAAAGAGCGTGTGTAAGGATCGTGATTCGTGGTTGCACTAGCTGCTGGTAAGCGGTTATGGAGAGTGTACATGAAAAGATGAGTAGTGTACTTGTCGCGGCGATGTGCTCCACTTTCAGGAACAATTTCAACTGGCTTGAGCCAGCTCATTTAGTTGTAGATGTTGAACACTTTGTTTACTTGTGACGTTTTGCGACTACCCTCTATTGGAAACGGATGCGGCTTTGGAAGTTAAATTATGGGGGTGCAATAAAACTCCAGGTCCGAACTTTCTGCAGCTATTCCCAAAGGTTTTAGCGAGGTATTGATGTCAGAACTAATTGCACTCTTCTGTTCCATAGGGAAACTAGACCGGCGCCCCGTGATTGGTGTCTCTAAACAGTCGTTCTTATTTTCAAAAATGGTGCCAGGACATTATTTGACGGCCACGCAGGTGTTAGTCTTGGCTCCATCACATCTGTGCCGCTTACAGGTCTCATAATGTGGCGACTTCTGAAATGCAGAGAATCAGATTGAACTAACAAGTTTTGGCCCGGTCGCGAGTGAATGGATCATATTTCACTGAAACATCGGCACTTATTTTCTCAACCAGTGGTGTTAGTATTTCAGACTTAATGATTACCTTTGATTCGATTGTCCAACATATCTGCAGCTGCTTCCATTCTTATGAGGTCCTGTTGAATTGTCAACTTAAAGTGGGTGTATGCGCCGGTGGTATTCGACGACCGTGTCTCCGCCATTCAGGATGTATCAATTGGGCCGACCTTGTGACGGACGCGACAGTCTGTTGGCGCTTATTTTGGAAATGCGAAAGTTCGCGACCAACTGTCGAGATGGTGAAAGTGTACAGTCTTCGCTGATTTGGTCACGCACTCCGCTTAACCGTGTATCGTTTGCCGCACCACGAATTGTTCAGTGTGGCTGCCGATGATCAGGATGAACTACAAGACGGACAGATAATTCCATGGTCAAGGGCTATGGAAACCTTGACCGTCCTACTGAACAAGGTTGTTGGTTGACATATACCGGGTTAAGGAGTTCGAGACCATCCATAACGCGGATTGGCAGCACTCTAGAACATGACAATTAAGCACCTATATCCACAATGCCTTTGCTCCGGCTTTTCCTTGAAGCCCCATTCCTTTTGCTTCGTTCCTTTCTCCCCATGTTACTCCATGGATTCGTATGTGCTTATTACTCTGGTATTTCGTGAACTGTTGTGAGGACCAGCGACAGTCCGAGCCATAGTACCACGTCCCAAGGCGAGAAATGTTGATCTGTTTTGTATCTGGGCTCTGTGTCATCACTCATTACAGCCCTTCTGTCTAGAGCATTTCGTTACTTTTATGTGAGCAATCGTATCGCTAAAAGTGATTTCTCTCTCGGTAATGCACTGCATGGTTAGCGTCAGGTGATGATGATGCCTTGTTTTCCGTCGGTTTTTTTCAAAAATAGTCGTCTGCTCCCACTACGAGTGCTTTCATGTGTTGTGCATATGATGTAGTTGAACGTCAGCGTAATGTAGATTATTTTTTCCTCATCGGTGAAGTTCACTATTCTTCACCCTGTGTAACACCACTGAGTCCATTGTAGTCAAGATATCCTGAATAGGGTGATTAAAGGAGACATGCTTTTTATGCCTTTGTAATGTATGTCCTGTTTGGATGTCACAATGATCGAAAATCCACGGAGAAAATATTGAAAACGTAGTCAAAACAGAACGCACGCTCACAATCCGTCCGTCATTTTTGATGGAGTATCTAAACATAGGTATTGAGTTCCAACCAAAAAGCCGACCGTGCTTTGCACAACTGTGTCCGGATACCAGTCCCCTCATTCTTCGAATCCATGTTGTATGTTCTGCAAAACCATCTAACGTGGCTCGCCATGCTTTTCTTTCAGATGGTTGACGATTCAACTTTTTGATGGTTTCCTATTGTCGTCCTATTGACGTATGTCACTGATATCTGTTCGTATTTTTGTCACGCCTATTTGCCAGGCAAATTAGAAATGGTCAAGTCCAAGTGCGGATTGGCGTTCAGTGCGTGCTTTACCGTGGTCGCCTCGTTATGCATGTCTTTGGGTCTGTGTATCAGCATTGGTCTTATGGTGCCAACGCTCAATGGGAGGTGAGTCGACGCATACAAATACTCAGACTTACGCTAGGTTGTGTACAGACGCACAGGTGTACTGTCATTTTCCCTCTTATTTCATTTCAGTGAAATATTCCCTTACTTGGTCGTGCTTATTGGGTTTGAGAACGTCATCATACTGACAAAGTCGGTTGTCGCTACACCGATCGATTTGCCCGTGAAATACCGTATCGCACAAGGTGAGACCTAAGAGACACGATTATTTGTCCGACTTCCGTCTCGTTCGGTGCATTTTAATGTTGTATCGCAGGTTCGAAGTTGCATGACTTTTTAATGCGGTTGTTTGTGAGACGTCACAAAGTTGGTAATTACAGTGAACTGTTCATCGTTTACACGAAAATATCTTGAACGATCGTGCTCGTTGAACTCCATTGTCCACCCCTCTGTTGCGATTTAGTTTGCAGCCAGTACCAGTTAGTTTGCCCTCCGTTGTTTTATCCCGTGAATGAGTGGTATGTCTTGATCGCGGGCGAACGGTAACATTGTATGTTCTAATTTGGGTTTCTCCAGCTCTTTTCTATCTCAACATTTCCCCTTTTTTAACCCTTCAGGCTTGAGCAAGGAGAGTTGGCCTCTGACCAAACAGTACTTCACCCAGGTTGTACTACTTGGTTTAGGATTCTTCACGTTTCATCCGACGATGCAAGAATTTTGTCTGTTCGCTGTTATCGGCGTGACAACCGATTTCTTCCTACAGCTTTTCTTCTTCGTCACCGTTCTGTCCATCGATATACGTCGTATGGAGGTGAGTGTTCGTGCTCGATATCACACACTTCTTTCAAACACTTCATTAGATTGCTGATTGTGAGTTTGTGTGGTATGTGTGACGAGAAGCTCGGTTAGACTGGTCCCAGGCTATGCTGAATGTCATTCTTTGATCCATTTTGATGTGCGTCAAATTGTTGGACCTCGCCTTTCAGAATAAAAGAGCACCATGCTGTATAGCTGTCAAACGACCTGTCTAAATCTATTAATACCACAACCGTTGCATATCTTGCTGATCTGGACCATCGCGTTGACCCCAAACAGGTTTTCCACGTGGTAAACGAAGTGCAAGCCGAACGCTTCGATCTGACCAGACAGTAAGTTCCGGCCATCGTCGAGTCGATTTCATCCAGTAATCCGATTCTCTGTCTGTACTGGTGTTGTGACCGCAAAAGACGCTTGTCCTGCAAGGTTGTTTGTTGTACGAAACCCTGTACAGGTTATGCTAAAACACGGTTGGGGGCATCCGATTCGGATTAGTCTGTCACAGTGACCGAAGCCAAAGGACGCCTGCACCTTATCATAATCGTAAATGGCTTGCGGTTCCACCCACACACCACATATCCAGAGTAAACACGCGGGAATAAGACCAGGAGGTGTGTGATTGGGGACTTTGTGTCCAGTTGGCCAGTGCTGGTCAGCCAGTTGATTGGCTAGCAGAGAAAGGAGACCCTTATCTCTCGGAGAGTAGACAGAGAGAGAGAGAGACTGTGATGACGAGATCTAAACTGAGAAGACAGATTTGTGAAGCATTGCAGTATAGGAGCACATGTTATTGCGTCCCAGAGAAGGAAAGGGTGAAAAACAAAATTCACACTGGACTACGAAAAGTCAGACAGACCATTCTTCATACAGTACATCAACAAAGCTGAAGAAATGATCAGGTAGAAGATTGCAGACATCGAAATTCCTAAAGAAGACCGGATTATTTGCCAAAGGACCAGGGTCTTAACGGATGCAGTCATTAACAGAAGTAGGGTGGATATATTGATATGACCTACCTGGCCTGAGCCTGACGTACTCGTCGTCTCTTCGCCGACGGTGTACTATGAGTACGTTGGTGACCTACTAATTTCAACCGATCAGCGCATTCGCGGCCGCATACATCGCAACGCCGTATAGTCACGTCACCGCGACCTATGGCACCAATGGTTCCCTTGCGTACCGCGTACTTTCGTTCTCGACCACGCAACAACGGCTGGTTGAACTTTCGGACGCCCGTCCGGATCGTATTCCTCCAGGCCGTCTGGTTCAACGTCAAGTCTTCCCAACATCTAAAATCACTGTTACAACGTGAAAGACTTACTTGCACAACACCCTGGTATCTCCGCTTTTGACCACCGGGATTTCACCTACCTGATTTCACTTGTCCGTACAACAGCTGCTTCAGGATACGGTCATCACCCATCCGACGAGCTTGACCTAGCCAACGAGACTGATCCAACATCAGTATGGCTTCCATCCCGTACATGTCCACTCGCTGCAGTACCTCAGTGTTCGGAATCATGTCCGACCACCAAACACTCAAGACGCGTCCCAGACACTGCACATGGAAACGATTCGGATCACTCACGTTCCGCTGATACAACGTCCACGTCTCACTGCCGTACCGTAGTATAGACAGCACCATCTCCGGGTTATGGTTCTTCCAGACACATCTTTCAAAAAGTCCGAAAGCAATACTAAGTTTCCCCACATGAGCTCTTTCCTTGCGGTCCACTGACAAGTCTGCCGACAAATTGTTGCCTAAGTAGCAAAAGTTCATGCAGCTATCGACATTGTCTCCATCGACGCGGATTTGGGATGAAGGTGCACAAACAGCACATCAATTCGGAGAAGGCTGAAAGAAGCAACACGTCTTACCTGTGTTGATGTCCAATCCAACCTTGAATGCCGCCGACGCGACTGTCGCCAGATGTAACAGTTCTTCATTGTGTGCCAGCAATGCACTGTCATCTGTGAACAGAAGCATGCACATCGTTGAGGTATGTAACCGGGTTGGGGTGCCGAAACGTCGGATATTCAGAGGGCGCCCGTCCGCCCGGTACTCTACCTCAACACCATCCTCTCCAGAGTCTTGAAAAGCAACATATACTAATACATCTATACGGTTCTCTGCCGTGTATCAGTGCCCGTCACGGTGAGACTGGACCTTGACGTGGTGTGACAGCTTGCGCATCTCGATGACCTTTTGGGCTAAACTGGACAGAGTTACTCATACCAGGCAGGCCAACAGATAGAGGTCTGACAGACCACAGTCTCCTGGTTCTCCAGGTTGGGGGTTGGAAGATGGTTGGCATCTCTTCCCGAAAAACAC
>QNGE01003110.1:12992-35875 GCA_008508345.1 Paragonimus westermani
GGCGTGGACCTCCTACCTGGTGAAAGACTGACACCTGGTGAAAGACTGACTGATCTTGATTATGCTGACGACAACTTTCAAGCAGCACAAGCGATGCTAGACGTTATTTCGCGTTCTGCAAAATACTTCGGAATGCGCTTTGCAGCCTCAAAATGCAAAGTGCTTCTGCAGGATTGCTGTGACCACGTAGATTTGATATTAGATAATGCAGTTATAAAGGTTGTTGACCGGTTTGTATACCTGGGAAGTTGCATCAGCGGTGGTGGTGGCGGCGGCAGAAGGGTTGGGAATGAGAGGGAAGCGCGTATTTCTAAGGCAAGAACGGTATTCGCTAATCTCGGGCATCTCTGGCGACAGAGGGGTATTTCCTTGAAGGCATAAGGTCGCGTATATAAGACAACTGTGAGGGCCGTATTACTTTACGGCAGCGAGACCTGGCCGCCCAGGGTAGAAGACGTGGACCGTCTTCAAGTATTTGATCACCGATGTCTGCGTTCAGTCGCTCGTATCGGGTGGCATCAACGTGTAAGTAACGAAGAGGTTAGAAAGTGGGTGTTTGGTGGTCCAGTCTCTACGTTTGTACAGGCTTAGATGGTTAGGTCATGTATCAAGGATATCAGCTAGTCGTCTTCCACACCGAGCACTATTCGCTGACTGGTGTAAGGTGCAGTGTGGACAGATAATGATCTGGCATAGGGAAATGAAGTCGTTCACGAAGGGTTGTGCACTGTGGGTCGTGTTCGTCTCCCGGGCTGGGGCCCTCGCGACTCACAGAGTCGATGGCTAGAGACCTTAGGTGAGTTGGCGGCTAATCGAGGTCAGTGGTCTGAATGTTATCGTTGTTTGGCCGAGTTGTCTGTGAAGTGACGCGGGGCAGTGAAAGCCGTAAGGAAGGTGTCTTACTGATGACGCCTTAATCTCACGTGCAACTCGGTTGTTTGTTTGCAAGGTGTAGGCAACTTCATGTGGAATGTTTGAATATGGACGTAGTTATTTTCATTAGTTAGGTCTCTTCCCGTCCCCTTTTTTTCCTTCTCTCTTCCTATATCGGGTTTGCCTTTTTTTCATGGTTGTGTGGCAATTAAGCATTGGTGTGAATCACTGATTTATTGCTGTCTATGATGATGGTGTTGATGATGATGTATGTCAGTGCATGCCAAAACATTGAGCCACAAACGCGTACACTTATTTGCACGGCTATTACGTAATCGTGCATGCTGTGCCACAATACACTGTCCTTCGTCTTGGTGGCAACTCCCCCATTGTGCGTACACACTATTTCTTGGCACTTACACTTTTTATTTCTTAAGTGTGCTCCCACATTGTGAGTAGTACAATACTCACCCACGAAACTGCCTATTATGCAACACTAGTTCGGCTAGTCTCCGTTGTCACCGTACTGAGGGATCATATCATCAGACTACCCACGTCCAGAGTTCAACTCGCAACACTGTGACGTATTTGTGCCTAGGTCCTCAAACCACCTACCAACAATGTTGGTGGCTAACTGTTTGGAGGATGGACTACTGTTCGGTATGTTCGAACCACTGATGTTTTTTTCGTTTTCGGACACTACTTTAGATTCTTTGAAGGTGCATGTTGTTTGAAGAAACTCGTGGACAACTTGGTCCCCAGCGTTCACCTCTCACATGTCGCACATGGGTTTTTGACATTATTGGACAAAGCATATAACTAAGATTGGGTAATCAGCTGGCTCGGACTTACCGTCGAGAGCATTGCGGCTCCCGCTCTCAACCCGCTGTACTTTTTCGCACGTACATTTTCGGCAACGTTCACCGAGGCAACCTTTGCCAAATACTATCCACTCTTTAATTGGTTGATGATCAGATGAACCTGTCGCATCAGCCGCTTAACTGAACATCATAACTCGAATACCGTAAACAGTTGAACAAAAGTGAACAACGCAATCGACATGGATTCGCCCATACCAGAAAAGCTTGAGACAATCCTACCACACTGTCACAGTACTATACTTTTGAAATATCCAGTCATTCTGGATGGGCAGTGTTGCTGTTGGATGTTCTTGCGTTAGCTTCCTACAGATCAAATTATTGATGTTGCAATTCAGAAAGATTGATTCACTCTTTCCAGTCTACGAAAGAGGATTTGACGCGTGAGCTGAACTGCTATCAGTTCATATTATGATAATGTTTATGCCGTCGTTAAGTCGGTCATCGCGCCACCTAATTTCTCGGTTCCAGTTCGGCAACTTTCGGCCCTTGACAGTCAACGTGCCCAGCTCTACAGAATTGTACCGAACCAAGTGGGTCGCTGAATGAGCAGTACTCAGCAAAGGTCTTGCAGTCGTTCGGCCAGGAGTAGTCAATGGAAGCGGTAGCAGCAACGGCAACAACAAAACTTTTCAGTTACTCTTGCTAATTGGTTAGTTGACCAGCGCGCACTCAAAAGTGTAGCTGGTTGTGAACGAGAGCCGTCTCCTTGTACACTTCAATCCAGCTAACCGATGATCACATTCTCTGTCTATTTTTGTTCACCAGTGCAGAGTGGAGTGAACTTGTTTGGTCCCAATACGTCTCCATATTGCGATGCATGCATTCATGTTCATTTTAACGCACGCCGTCGTAGCGAGTTTCATGGTAGCAGACACCTTGGCCATCCACACAAACATTTGTGTTGGCTGTCACGAAATATGCGGACCAAATCGCAACTCAACCAACCTTATACCACCACCATCTGCCTGTTTATTTCAGTTTGGTATTACTGAACGCAGATGAGCTGTCTCCAATAAAGTCCGCGGATAACCGTGTGGAGTAGAAGTAGGCGGTGTTAACTGAGATCGTTAGTCACAACAATCACCGAGTGAACGTTTCTCACCCATATTTGGTGATGATCTTAGGACAGCATGCCCCACGGGCCAGAAATATTGCTGAGGAGTGGAAAGGCGTTTGAGAAATACGTATGTATTATGGCCTCGACCGACAAAAATCGGTAGGTCATTTAATCCCAGTCACCCATGGGAGTAGTTGACCACCTGGTGCGTGTGCGCGTTGTATTTGTACGGAATTTTGTTGTGTAATAAGACATTTATTCTAAAGATCTTGCTGTGGACCACACGAAAAGAGACAGAGGTGTGTAGCAAATTCCCCACGTGTTTCGTCACTGTTAGGTGATCGCTATAATCAATTATCTTCTGGTTCTGCAGTCTTCCTTCTATCGGTGGTGTATTCTAATAGTGTTAGTCTGACAAAAAACCATTAACCAGTCATTCCTCAATTCCTTCTCTGACTGAAAAAAGGATAGACGAAATCGTTCACTTTTGGTTTTCTGTTTTCCAGCTCTCGGATCTTTCTTCACAGTATCAGAACTTGACTTGTTTACGCGATCCCAAAACGCTGTTTCCAGTCGTATCTGAGCATGCAGTGCTGATTTCTAACGCGAACGACTCGGCGACATTCAAATTTGGCCCAGTAAAGCAAGAAACGTTCATACCATTCGTTCAGTACTGCTTCCGACGTGCGTACACAGTCGTTGGACCAATGTTAATGCGAACTAAGCGTTATGGATGTAAACTGGTGGCACGTATCAGGCCTTCATTCAAGCCATGTCATAGACGTAGGGTCTCGGGTGAGTTCATGTGTATGCGCTTTGAGTGCTTTTCAAAAATTTCTGTCGTTGGACTGCGTTTGAGTTTCGACCGTGTCTTCTATCAGCGTTATAACAAATCGAACGTCTGCCAGTGTACTTAACAGCCTTATGGCCATATGCCTGTCGATTACTGCATGCTGCTGTCGTTGCTGTTCAAGCAATGTGCTGCTCGCCGTGAAAGTGACGATTCGACGATACGTCTACGTGATGCATACACCCTTACACAATTCCACTGTTAAGAAGCTGAAGTGGTATCTTTCAGCATATCCAAGACCTTCGAATGAGTCAAACGTAACAGTTGGCTAGCTGGGCTACGTATGTACAGATTCAGCCATAAACAGTTCACTTGGCTCAAAAATTTCTGTAGCAGGTCGCTTACAAGGGACCGCCTACTCATAGCATGAAGTAAGTGCTGGTGATTCGTACGGTTTCACTCTTCATTTCATCCAGTTTCTAGTATATTTCGACGCGCGCTCCCTTTTTATGTTAATGGTGTTTTCTGATTGTCCTTGCGCTCATCACAGTCAGCGTTACGCTTTCAAAGACTACGGTCAATAGGTGATTCCGGCCTCACTCATATGAACAGTGATTTGAGGCGTATTTTATGGTGAGAATCTTTAAATGCAGTGATCAGCAACTTTTCCAGATCCGCTCATACCTCTTTTTTTCACACTTCGTCACTAAATGTTGGTTTCCATTTTGCACTCCACACCTATCTCAGCTGGGCTCATCTTTTCTTTCGTTGACCATCTCGGTCCAGTCACCTTGGACTTTCGGCCACTTACATTCTTCTTGAATATTCATGATTTATGTCTTCAACTCGTTCCACCTTGGAGTGCTTCTCACATATCTTGGATAGGCGCTCATCAGCGCACTTTCTTCTCGGGTAGTGTTCAGAACATAGATGTATTCCATAACTTCTAATCACTGTTACGTCGCTGTTCTGTGTCCTACCAACACTATGACCACAGTGCTCTTCGGAGTTCATTCTTCCTCCATTTCTTAGCACCGCCTTGCTCACCTGTGCATACCCTGCAATCGTTACCACACACTGCAATTTTGAGCTTTACTCTCCTTTGTTTTCAACAGTAGCCAAGTCGCTGAATTCTCCTTCCTTTTCGATCCTGGCACTTTCTTGCGATCTTCGTATTTGTAATTTCTGAAGTAACAGAAATCCATTACTCATTCGGCTTGTACACCCCTGTTCACTTTTTGCTGAATTACCTTGGATCACCGACCTCTGTACTTCCACTTAGTATGCATTAAAAAGGCTACCCTTAGATACGCGCACAACCGCTCACTGAAACATGCTGGTGTACAGTTCAGAAATTGGTGATCGATGGTTTTAAGGGAACAGTGCCACTAAAACCCAATGTTGTGACTGCCCTCTGGTGAGCAGTGAATCATCAGTCAAAGGTACAATGAACTAGTGATTTTGTTAGCTTACTTTCAAGTTGTCAAACAGTACACGATTTCTCTGTCTGCCTCTAGTGCACTGCACTTCTACCGGTAAACAGTTGCATGCTCACTACTACTAGACCTGGGGCATTTTCACCCCTACTTTCTTTATTGCAGGTAATCCGCTTGAGACTGTGGACAGTTTCACATACTTGGATAGCACTATCTCGTCAGCCTGTAATATTGCTGATAAGATATCAGCGAGGATAGCAAAGACACGAGTTGCCTTTGCCAAACTGCGTCATCTGTGGGTTCGGTTGTCGCTGAAAGGAAGGGTATATAACGCCTGTGTGCGTTCCATTTTGCTGTATTGTTCGGAAACGTGGCCTGTTCACAAAGAAGATATCAACAGGCTTGCTGTGTTTGACCATTGTTGTCCCCGCCAGTTGGTCCACATTAAGTGGGCCGATCGTATGAGCAATGTGACAGTTCGCCGGCGCGTATTCGGGAACGTTCGGGATGCGCGATCAATTGGTCAACTAGTTACGTTGCACAGCTTGCGATGGTCGGGTCACGTGCTCCGTATGCCAGCTAAGCGTTTACCGTGCTGAGCATTATATACCGAAGCCACCAACAGTTGGGTAAAACCGCGTGGTGGTCAAGCAACAACGTGGTCACGAAATATGACGACCTTGACTGTGCCACTGAGCAAAGTGGGCAGGTATCGCCTGCCTGGCTGATCACTCAAACCGCTGGTTAGAGACGTTATCCGAGATGGCGATTTGTCGCAGTCAATGGCGTACCTGTATCCAAACCATTTCTAGTTCTTCCGCTTAGTCTTCTTTTAATATTACCGATCGTCTTAGTGACGTTTCCTTCTAGGATATTCCACGTCACTGTTGACGTTAGTGGCGGCCCGAGCCACAGTACCTTTTGGTCAGGTTCATGGCTGCTATGATGATGATGATTAGACTGTTTTCTTGCATTAAATGTCATTGTCAATGTGTGTATATTTGTTTGCGTGTGTCTTGCCATCTTGTCTGTAAAACACAGAATCCAGGGTACGCATTATGTCGCTTGATACAAAGTACTTGACATGAGCTTCCGTGGTTTTGTCTGTTGGAGGGCGTTATGACGTCCAGTTTCTACATTTCGTGCTGTATCTATTTTCGAAAGAATATTAGATATGTAACACACAATCTCCTTAAAAATCTGTTGCATTTTTGATCTTAACTTCACGTTCCACATGTTGTTGGTTGGGTGGACGCATGTTTAAACTTATCTCCCACATTGTGGCCTTCAATAATTCATGTAATCAAACCTCTTTCAACGTTTGATCTCTGTTTATTTGGATGCAGTGTGTTCTCGTTTATTTGGCTGAATTGTGATATGATGCATTATTGCTATCATCCTTCACTTTTCCGCTGATGGCCTTGTTATCCATAGTTCAATTGCTGATAGTGTTTCGGGGTTCAGTATGGTTAACAGGACGTATTGTTTGAGCAGACTGGCTGGCTCTTCTTACGACGCACTGTTATGTACGTTGTTTCTGAAAGTCGGTTGTCAAATACCCCATTTTGTCTGTTGAGCACGATATCTGGACATCATTCATCCACCTCGCACAACACGTTTCCCACCCTCATGCGTGTCTCATCATCACAGCTGCGGAGGCCGCTGCGTTTCTCGCATCGGATGAAACACCCACAGCGAATGTTCCACGACGTTTGTGGCTTTTACGTATCTGGGCGAAACATCGACTAGTGCAGAATCTATTCGTGGTAAGCTTATCCTATCTTCATAAGGATTTTTACTCATAGTAAATGTTACAGGTTTGTAAGAACTACAGTTATTACAAACAAGCGGCCGATAATCATTAATCGTGTCATTCATCCTACAATTTTTCACTTAGCACGTGTAACCTTTTCAAGCTGTATATATATATATATATATGTATATACATATAACATGTTATGTTTGACAATTGTAAGCCCTATCCATTGGCCTTTCACCTTCTATCTACTAAAGTTGTGGACGTTTGAACACTGCCCATTTATTTCTCCAATTATGTCAACCAGTGTATTGCCTTGACTTGATTTAATGTTGTATCCACACGAGTAGAGAAAGCGTGCAGTCCATTAAACAGATTTCATCATCAGTGACGCCGTAACGATGTCTGATGAGTTTGGGCGATCGACTTTTTCCTGCAACTCAGAGATTTGACTCACTTCCCCGAAACAGGCGTACAAGCTCCTGTTGTTTAACCACCGTTTTCTTTGTGTCCAAAGTTCTACTCCGTTATTCGTCTTCACGGAACTGCAATTTCGTAATTGTCAATTCAACTACTCAACCGTATTCTTTGTGCACTCATTCATTCATATCAACCATGTGCCTGACCAAGAGGTACTCCGGTTCGAGCGGCTGATCATCGCCACGGTGACGTGGAACTGCCTAGAAAAATGGTCAGAAAGGGTAAAAATAAGTGAAACAAGGCGCTGGTTGGTTACGTACCCTGAATGCTAATGAAGCACTTGTCACACTATGCGGTATAGAATTGCAAGGTAATCTAGCGACGACATATTCACGAGGTGTAAGAGGTTTAAATGCACCGCTTAACGCGTAATTAACATCAAAACGAAATAGATTAGTCGATGCCATCCGCAGATTCTTGAGATCCATACACTCCTCTCCTTCGCTCATCACGACCAATTTTATGCACTCAGTGGCTCTAATCAATATTGTTGAGTAGAATCGTTTTTTTTAAGGCATAACTAAAGTATCACAAGTAAATCAGGACTTGCTGTGTGTGTAATGTGCCAAATTTTAGCTTCATCATTGCCGTTTATTTCGAGTTCGGTGCTGTGAGTCGTTTTTCGTACATCAACATATTGTCTATGGTGTGCTGGGTAATGTATCGTCGTGGTCAGGCTATGACCTGTCACCAGGGTACAATGCAACCAACGTTGTCGTTTGCTTCCGTTGACTCTCATGATTACGCGTAAAACT
Source organism: Paragonimus westermani (assembly GCA_008508345.1). Lineage (NCBI taxonomy): Eukaryota > Metazoa > Platyhelminthes > Trematoda > Plagiorchiida > Troglotrematidae > Paragonimus > Paragonimus westermani. The sequence goes on from QNGE01003110.1 coordinate 21,021, forward strand.
GCAGTTAGCAGTGTTTTTTTAATGTAATTTCTTTTCGTTCCTCTCGCACTGCCCTCAGTTTTCTATCGCTCTGTGGATCGTCGTCGTTATACTCTACACGCTGAACTTCTCACAGTTTCCGGCTACTTGGCGCACACAACAACCGTCCTCCACCGTTTCCTCCCCCGTGGATGAAAGTTACCCTACTGATGATTCGAATCTAAGCAGTTCAGTTAATTCACGTACACCACAGTCAATTCCTAATTCTGACCATCTTTCTTCTTCATTGGAAACGTCAATCTATTCTCCAACGGGCATCCTCAAAGCGGAACTTCATATCCAAGCTAATGCTTCACGAATCGACCGCGCACTTCGTCAGCTGGAGACATCTGGGCTATTCAATGATGCTAGACGTGGTCATCTCCTCCTCCAGTCCACTCATGCCACATGGGATGGGACTTTGTTATGGAACTATCTTGCTTTTTTTCAGTGGCCTTTGTTGGCTAAGCACTACAATCTGAGCTTGGCGGGATGTCACTCAGTCATTTTGGAACCCATCCACTTGACGCACAAAGTTCAAGCTTCGCCTGTGACAATGGACACTCGCGAATCGGTCGTGAGGTAGGTACACTGCAGTTGGAGTAATATTTATCGTTGTGAACTTCGATTTCTCAAAAGTCTACTTAAAAGTTGTCAATAAGAAATGCGGAGCATAGACTTTAAATTAGTCAACTATGGACGACTTCCTATCTATTCACTTTATAAAAAAATCACAGGATAGCGACGTAACCCGTAAATTGTAAGTCGTACGCTCATCAGCTGCTAATTCGATAAATTGCCTGAATGTTGCGGCTTACCTACCATCTTACACTTGATAGCCAGTGTTCACAGTTGATTTCTTTGAGGGATCTTGAAACGCTAGGTCTGTTGTGTTCGCTTAGTGATTACTTTGCACTGATGTGTACTGGCCATTACGGTCAAAATTTCAGTTAGTCCATAACGCATTTCAGTAGTCGCTCTCCATTCAGCCTGCACTGTGACCCGTTTTGTCCTTCACTGTACTCGGAAGATAACGGTATTCGGATACCTTCGATGAATACGCCGAAGCCCTTGTCCACCTGTACTACGCTTCCCTGAGTAATTGAACATTTCAGGTGTTGCTTACAGGACTATACTTTTTTTCACTATCCTGGGCTCGTGGTTACCCATTTGCTGGTGTGCTCGTTTTTCGTTACATGACCAGCCAAAGTTTGAGTCACAACAAATCCAAAAATGTTGATATAGTGATGATTGGGAAGCAAACGTAGATTCCTGACCAGGTATTCGCACATCCAGTCGTAGTTTGTGGTTCATTTATTTATTCTTCCATTGCCCTATTTTTTTTGTTTATCATTTCCTTATGCTTACCCCAACAGGCCCTCTCCGTACGGCGTTTCTGAGTCCCAGGCTGACAAACAACGCAAGGTTGGCTGGAACAATTGGTCGTGGTATGATTTTTGGCTCGATGCTTCCTCATCATTGGTCAACATAAACCGGGACACTGACGGTGTCGAGATGCAAGATGGTAAAGAGGTGGAGGTTGTGGACGGTAGCAGCCGTCTAGCGGGATTCGAAGATTTACTAAATCTACTGGGCGTGTCGAAATCCACTGGTGAACACAGAAGAGGACGGCGGCCCTCATCGTCTGTCTCACCGGGAGGTGTGGGTGGTTGGACAGCACGTTTATGGCTTACAGCCAGCATACTGGGGACCAGTTTCGTGGGTTGCAGCTGTGTACTGCTGGTCACATGTCTGGGCATGATTTGTTTCCAAGAATTGCAAGCCAAGTGTGTATATGAGTGTGAATTCCCCGATGAATGGTCATTTATGCTGTTGTTCAGTGTGTGGTGGGTGATTTCTTTAGGTTATACTGATGTTTGTGTATATTCAAACGAATTATCGAAGTCATGACCCCTCGTTTTATTCACGATTTGAATTCTCGGTTTCTAAACATGTTGGTAGTTATTTTTTTAAATTTATATCTCTCGGCTGACAGAAATCTATGGTATTAGTATGAGCTTTTTTCTGATATCCCTAGTTGTAAAACCGGCATTGCACTCTCGATTACAGTGTGTAACCCAATGGATGACGACACTCCGGTTACAACAGTGCACATGAAGCCAAACGTATGCGTTTGGTAACAATGTCAACCATCGTCTACTTTGCGTTTGCTCAACCTTTTTTTAGTATAGTAGGGGGACATTGTGGAATTTGTTAATGCAACGAAGTGTTACACACCTTTCGTTGTTTCAGGTGAACACCACCCACACTTGATCGTATCTTTCACATTCACATAAGCCTGTCGGCTAGCCCACCTCAAAGAGCAATTCTGCTTATTCTTCGTTCGAAATGATCGGGCTAGGTGAACAATATTCACATAAGGTTTTGGTTGAGCGTTCGAGAATGACCATTCAGTGGTGCCTATTGTGAAGTTTCTGGCGTTGTGGTTAACGTGTTGGTCTCACATGTATGAGGGGCAGGAGTGCAAATTCCAGTTCGGACAAGAATATGCGCTACTGATAAGCTCTAATGAGAACTGAACTGGAATGTAGCGCTTTCTTTTAAAGTGGGTTAGCTGTTGGGCTTATCTGAATGCGAAGACTGTGACCAAGTATGATGGTGTTTAGTTCACAACAAACTGAAATGCGAAATAGCCAACCAACAAATTCGTGACGGCTAGTGTGGAAAACATTGGCTGTGTTTTTTTCTGTGGGCCCATGTGATCTGCTGCTGGAGACCTTACAGAAGACGGCGGTGAAGCAAGGTTGTGGACGCAGCGGTTCCCGATATGTGTCAGAGTTTTCCGTGAATTTAGGACAGTTATTGGAATGAAACTGAAGGTCATATCGGAGTCATGTGTACTGTAAGCGCTTCTCACTTGCTGGTCGGTTGTTTGTTTGTAAGATGCAACAACTTGATGTTGGTTGTGTCGGTTTGTGTATGTGAATGAGATGTTTTGGGAAATAAATCCTGTTCGTCTCTTCCATGTTTAAATCAAAGTTCCTTTTTCCAACGTGTTACTCATACATCCGTTTCAGTCCCGAATGTGTTATCGTAGCTATGTGATTATTTTCGATTAATCTTGTCCGAACTGTCATTTTTTAGACGATTTTCACAAGCCAAAGTGCGGGTGATTGTGCAACCGATTCCAAGTGCACAAATTCTAAACTTGCTAAGTGGTTTGTATCTACCCCAGTACATATTGTGCAGCTCATTGGGTCAAATGGTGTCAACGGTTAAATTACTCACATTTTTATCACTTTGAGTATGTTACAGAAGCCAAAGTGGTACGACTATGCAGCACGCCAGACATGTTAACCAGCTACGACAGTCACATGAACACCTTCTTAGTCGTTTTGACACATATTGCTCCATGCTTCCCGCATTATCTTTATACAAGGCAACCGAGTAACTATACTGATCTTTAAATTGAAGCATATATATCTCCAATCACTTAACAGATCAGCGGTCCCTTCCCATCGAGAACCTGTCATTCGAGTCTTACCACTGACCATTCCACTCACCGAGTCTGCCGAATGCTCTGTTAGTCCTGAGGTGGATACCGACTGGGAAGTGTTGCGTTCCGATTGGACTGTTACATGTGGGAACCTCAGGTCTACCGGATCTCAAGATGGTAGTCAGATGGATGGTATTATTGCTGCTTGTGCCCTGCACCCTAGTCTTCATGCGGGATCTTCACCCACGAACATCATTCGATTGTGGTGCACTAATTCCGGCCAAGAATTGCCGCCGGTAGACAGGTACAAATGGTTGTTTCAATGTTTTGAAAGCTTTATGCTCATGAGAGCAATACACGGAGGCACTCTCCATTTCCACACTGTTTGTATTTCCTAACCCGCCCTTATCGCCTGGTTTGAATCTTCATTTGGAATCTGTCGCTGTAAACGCTTAAACGCATATTGTCCAGATTGGTTTCATAAACATTCCTGTTAACTGTTGGACTATGATGAAAACCTAACGACGCTGTGACATATGGTAAAATGACCAGTTCGCACAGTTTCCATAGAGTCTGGAAAGGTAGTCTTGACCACATGTCAGTTGAAGGTTGACAAACAAGCACGTAGTTAATCCACCTACCGACCAGCCACCGATCAGCAGGCTGTTTGTAGCCCACTACCATACAGTTGTGTAGTGACTTCTGTTAGTCTGCCAACACAACTGTCATTCAGGGAGTTGGCCAAAGTCCCCCATCCAAAATGTTGTTTATCTCAAATTGACTTTGTTTTGTTCCCCCTATGGGCGGACCTCCGATCAAAAATTTTTCACTTCAGTTGCAGTGCATTCGATTAATCAGGCTAACTTGTGTTCTATTGATACTTTTTGGTACCAACCTGCACTAAGAAGCCTACTTCCTCCCATTGTGTATGCGTCGATCGGAGGAGATTAATTCTCAAACGTTTCTCTCACTTCCAGTTTTGTTTGAGTTCGTCAAGCACGGCTAATCGAGGCTAATTCAAACGCAATTTCTATTCCATTTAACTCTGCGTCATACTATTCTCTATGCCAAGTGTGACTGTCAGTCTAACTCTTTTTGCTGGAAACTTTCTCTGTCTTCGAATGGTCTGAACATGGTTGGCAGCGTCCGTAGGTAGTTCATCAAATGACGGCGGCAGCTGGCTGATACGTACTAAATTATACCTACGTGGATTACCTTACTTGACCCTAAAGTACTCACCGCTCCTCTGTTGACGCTTCGCTATGGCTACACCGACGGCCTACCAACGCATTCGCGACGGTTTCATCACTGCTCTGTGTGTTCATGTCACTAGACCTTATAGCGTCTGAACACCGTAATTAAAATTGGGCGCGCCCCCAGTTTGGCAACGCAACCAAACTTTTGTGAATCAAGACAGCCTGGGTACGCTGAGGCACCGGAATCTTTCTGTATGATGCGGACTCGGAATACACTTTAGTCTTGGATTACTCGATACGAAAATGTTAAATCTTGTTACTGATGAGTCTCCACTCACCCTAGACCCTAATATAAATTCCTACGAACTATGTTTGTTCATGCGGGCTCATCATCCCTTTCAAACGTGGATATGTGCACGGAATAGCTCATTTCTTTTGGTCATGTACGTCTGGCTATCCATGATGAATCGGAGCACGCTGCTGGGTTTGCTGTAAGTGATACACGTTATAACCATCAGACAGTTTGTAAGACTTTCTCAGAAGTATTAACTCACGTATTGATTAATGTGGTTTTGGCTACCTTTCAAAGATGGAAAGTCGTACCATTAGTTCTTTTCATGTCTTATTTTCAAGATATTCCAATGTCTCTGTGGTGATTCGACAAAACGCCGCGGACTACCTCAAATGTTCCTATCGTCGTCGCTGTGAGTGGTGTGCTACTCCTTTTGCCCGTTAACAAAACCGACTTCGCATCTGGCTAAGTTTTTGTTTTTGTCTTTTCCACTAGTTTGGATTCCAGCACAACTTTCAACCGGAATCACACTCAAGTAGCACCCACGTCGTTTGTCTAATTGTGTTATTGACTATGCCAGAGATAGTTATTCAGGGGAGTTATCTATTCTAGATAAAATTAGGGACTAGGCTATCACTGTGGCCGCATGTTTCATCCACTCGTTGAACCGTTCTGTGCAAACAGACTCTCTTCATGTGCTTCCCCTTGTCCCGGCCTCCCGGAATCGACAGTAATTTTTGACCGTGCTTCCTTCATACTAAGTAATACTACTAACCAGAACGGTAGTTCTAAGTAGAATACATTGGGTATATCGCTAGTCCTTATTGGAACCCAATCCCATGTACTGTTGTCGGCTGTTGACACGAGGAGCGCTAGCATCTAATGCCCAATTCCCAGTAGTGGTAGTTAAATATGCATAACGACTTTGGTTGTGAGGACGCTGTTCACTTCATATGCAATCAATTCCGGTCCTGTGAATGAATATACGAACAATCTGATTTAATGCTCGCTTACATTTGATTCACAACTACTAGTTTTGCTCGCCACACAGTTTTGTGTACCACGTTACATCACTTGTGAAGATGGTATGCCTTTATTCTTCCACTGAAGAGCTTGTAACGGTGTCACTACGAAATTTGTCAGTGCCGCAATTAAGGTATACCGGGAGCATCTTGTGAACAATGTCGAGTTCATCGGTTGAATTCTGCTGACCACTAATCGTAATCGTCCAATTACCTAAGGTTCGTTTACTCAGACGCGAATTAGATATAGTAAACACTTACAACGACGATGTGCACCATTTCTGTGCACTGGGCTCGGCTGGGAGTGATAGTCTGTTGGCCGTCCTGCTCACCACTGTCAATTGACCAGGCATGCTTTATGGATCGTTGTTTGTTCATCCGTTTTGTCATACGCATTTAGTCTCGCTCATTTTTTCTCCCACATGCTGTCGCACGCATACCACTGTAACGCGTTCAGTGTTGAGTACGTATTTCATTCCCAAAAAAATGTTCATCCCGAAGCACAATTTGTACATACTTTTCTCGCCCGTTTGATGACAGCTACCGTGTGGTCGATGTGCTTCCTAACCGGTGGTTCGCTACTCGTTGGCTGTAGCGACGGTACAATCGAAGTAAGTCTGCAAAGTACAAAGTTGGCAAATGATTGCTCAAGGTTGCTGAACGAAACCGTTACCACTTGGTTAGCTATCGTACTGATTGGATGGAGACGTCACTATTAGTGGTAGCTAATCTAGTTCGGCGACCTGAATGTTTTCGTGTAGCTGTCTAGTACTCCGTGAAGTGGGGGAAAATTCATAAACCGAGGCCACAAAACCAGGTCGAACCTTGTGAATACCGCCTTGTTCATTATGCACTTACAGGGTGTGTGCACTGTCGGTGATTGCTCAAATTTCAACACAGGTTTTTACAGGGTTCAAGCCTCCTTTTATTGCAAAACTGAGTCTGTTTCCCGTGGTTAGAGCACCTTTAGGTAACATCACGGAACATTAATTTATGGGTGATGATCGAGACCTTCGCTTATCATAGTGCTGTGTCAATTTTTCTATGCAGTACATTCTTAACTGTTCTCTCTTACGCATTAGGTATGGGACTGTGTATCCAACGAACTGCAGTGTATGCTCTGTTGCAACTGGGCCGTTGCAAATTCCTCAGATGCTGCAGAGATTTTGGAACCTGATTCGTCTTATGCTCAACACCTGCGCCTCTCTCATCCTGGTGGAGTAACCGTCTTAGTGGTGATCAACTCAGTCAGGTATGTCTGACTCATGCAGTTTCACTGAGTGACCATTTTTAGTTCCGCTTTAAAAAATTTTTTGAATAACGTTTTCTCTTAGGGTATTCCATGTCACCGTTGAGATGAGCGGCGGCCTGAGCCACAATACATTCCGGCTTAGCTGGAGGCCGTTGTGATGATGATGGTGAGGAGAATTGAAGTGATCACAAACTTGTTACAATCTTGATTCACTCACCCACCGTCCTATTAGGACTGGTCGGTTAAGCTAATCTACCTCGGCCGTCTGTGTATCCAGTTGCCTTATATTTTTTCTGGTCCTTCTTTCTCGCCTTTCTGTTCGGCTGTTTTCGTCAGTTTTTGCGTCGGCACCAGTCGTGGTCATGTTGCCCTGTTCGACCTGAACAATCGAGCTACGGAACCGATCATGTCGCTTGCTCGGCGGGCCTCACGCCAATGGCACATGCATTCCCGACCGGTGACACAGTTAAGTTTCATGCGTTTGGTCGACGGATTATACGAACCGTCTGAACATTCAGATCTGTTCGTTGTAGTCAGTGCATCTGAGGATGGTTCAATTGCAGTAAGTTGTGCATCTGCACTTGTTTTTGAAACTCGTTTTTTTCAACAGTACCGTAATATTTTGTCATATGCACACCTGCTTTTTTGAGTTGTTGGCTTAGAAGACCATGCTGAAGTGTTGTTGTGGTGTTCTACGGAACCGTGTAACCTAATTGGACAGTCGTGATTCGCCTCCAAATTTGCTACTTGCGTCTGTTTTTAGATGCATGCAATCTGGTGTCGGAAGTTTCTCACAACGTTTCCAATATTGTGGTACATGCGGACACTTATTTGTCGCGGACTTGTTCGCAGTTTGTTAGTAGATGAATAATTGAAAGTTGCACTGCTGCAGGTTCTTCAATTTGTAATGTAACTAGTTGAAACTTTGCAGCAAATTTGATCACTGTAAACAATGGTAGTATTATTTGAATATTTTGTTAGAAAACTAACGTTGTTCTGTGGCCTGCTTGGTTCTAGTGAGGTGGCCAGTGTGAGGATTGAATCCTACTCTTGTTATGATTCTGCCACCTCGTGTGTTCTCATTAGTCATTGCCATTGATTTTACTACTTGGGATTAAAGATTTCGAAACCGTACTTGAATTGAAACCTACCGCGTAAGTAATAAAAGTAAGAGTCCGAACTGGTTGCAGTAAACATTTGTTATTCATGAGACAAGAACCTGCGTTTTTAGATGTACACTAGTATTAAGGAAATCAGAATCTGTCGTTGGCGGATCTCAATGGCATATGCAAAGTCAAAGATTTGGAGTTGATTGGTGCGAATAACGGAAGATGTGACATCAAAGATGTTCGTCCACTCTTGCTACGGTATCTTAACGTGACGGTTGTATTGATCCTCTGCTGAACCGTCTGTTGTGTTGGGGTCTGGATAAGCGATGAATCCAGTAACTTCCCGTCACATGAATACAGATGGTGTACTGAATGAGCAATATCGTTTTAATGGAGGTTTACAATTGCGAAGCTCCGTTTAATTATATCAACCCGACCTCTGCCCGCTTGTTTTGTGCCAGTGCCATTACTTAAAAAGTGTAAGCTTCAGTGCATGTATGAGTTCACGTGTAACTGCTTAGAGCAGCTGAACGCACCGACAGAACATGTTCTGAGTTTATTGATCAAGTCGGTGACACAGCTAGAAGGCACGCGTGAACCGAGCTCAGATGCTGGGTATCGGTTATTGCCTGTTGTCACGTTTGGTACTGTATTTAAAACTGTTTTTCTTATAAGGTTCAACGGTACGAGTGTTGTTGCTCATGGCTGACTGTCCCCTACGTGTACAAAAACAACCAACCTTGACTTCAGGTTTATCTTGTTAAAGATTTTGTTAACGTATATCCTATGGTGTTCCGACCTACGCGCTTGCTTGCACGAAACGATCTAGTTATCTAACAACCTACATCTCTTGGTTTCATTGTTGTCTGTTCGAAATTACCGTGATTTTCACACCTACTTCATTTCTAGATGGAAGGGTTTCTTTAAAAAAAGTCACCGCTATCATCAACATTACGTCACTGTGTCGTACTGCTGTCAAATTTCAGGACACCTGTCTCTTGTAGACGACAAAATGCCTTGTCTGTAAGAGACAGGCAACGTGCGACACTGAATGTTTTGGCCGGTAGGCTGGTCTTACGTTTGGGATGGCAACCTAAACCATCCTGAAAGACTGCGGACTGTTTCTGGTGGATTTCATCCGCGATGCTGGAGGCGTTCATGCGTTGCCACAACACTGGGCGATCATCCGTTGTTCCATCGTTGATTCAGCAGATGATTAACGTCTGGAATGGACTCTCGTCACTCCAGTTGGAACAGCGAAAGCTTAGGTTTGATCGACACCTGTTGTAACAGCTCTCTGCGAAGTAGATTTCATCGAGAGAGACTTCGTAGTACAGTTCGCCGAATGACCACAGGGTGCCGCGTGTTAATTCGCAGGCACTGTGTGTGACTGACTTCACGACAGATCATGTTCGCCACCAAATGAGTGACGTCTGAGGAAGCGTTCAGCTGTAGCCCAATGAGATTGTGATCAAGAACTGCCATTGTATGCCTTTGCTATGAAAACAATCGATCAAGGATGTTGCGAAGATGGAGTATGATTGAAGAGCTGATTCCGGAATCTTCGACCACCAGACCTCGTTGTGGGCTGTGATGTCACGGTTGTTTGTACCCCGTCGATTGCCTTTCCCGTACCTATGCTTATGAAATACTCTCAGATGCACATACTTCCAATCCCCGTATTGCCCGCAGCGTTTTAGGAGCTTGGGAGATCGCTCGTGGCCGATCAGCCGCAATCTGCCAGAGTGAGCATGACCATAGCGTATCGATTAGGTAATCAGAAATTTCGAAGGTGTTGGCCATTGCTCGATCATCGTGGCTCATGTTTGAAGTTAACTGACATCTAACACTTGGTGGTGACCATCCGGAGTGTTAGTTTATGATTTTTCTTCATCCCGTTCAAGGTGCGAATGTGAATGTTAACATCTCTCAGGAACTGGAGGCCACAGAGGAACATCATCCGGCATAGATGAAATCCTCTATTTACCTACCGGTCAACTGAACGATGATTGGTCGCCGAAGATTTGACCCAGATATTTGACTATCATTGAAAGGGACATCATCAACGTTCGTTTTCAAACCATAACTAACATGACGCCTGAACTCCAAATGCCTTTTTTTGCGTATCGTCAGTCGGGCACGTTGAGCGCCACCAGTTGCGGCCAGCTCCACCTTGAATACGTCCTCACGTTTTCCATACCCGGTGTCATGTTGACCTCCAGCGGATTAATCAGGGCAGAACTGAGATTAATTTCTTCAGCGGGGTCGATCAAGGGGCATGCCCACAAATTTCCTTCGGAATCCGGAACTTGCACGATCATCTCTTATGACAATGTGTTCATCAGCTTTACTTGTGCCCTCTCGAATGAGACCTGTTGGTATTTCCAAACGCCCTACAGGTTTTCTGTGGTTATGGCCATCGAGGATTCTCATCACGAAATTTGCGACACCCCGTCATCGACCGTTTAATACTCGCCTTGCTTCACAAGAACGCGGATTAAAACTCCTCTCGGTTGACCTCGGACTCTGAATATCCAAAATGAATGGAAACATAGAAAACTCGTACCCCGAAATATAAATGTATTCATTCATCAGACGTTATGTAAGTTATCAGCAGAAACTTCAGTGTATATGTGGAAATTATTGTCCTTGAGGTCGCGTGATCGCTCGAGATACAGGGCACGAGAGACGGAGAACGAGCGGTGCTGGTCTTGTACCGGTTTTTCGAAAGCGGATGTTTTCAAAAAGAAAGATGTGCTTGACGTGCCAAGAAAACAATAATTTCAACAGACAGTGCAAGTCGTCACCAGTTAGTATGATCATTGACGGTGATACTGCGGGTGATAAACAGGCTCAGCGGTTTGGGCAGACAAAGGAATCTATGCCGAAGTGGTCATAGAAGATAGAACGTGGAGATGTCAGCTACAGTCTGGCGTATCGGTTAACGTCATGTAATTTGGTTTTCTCATTGAAGGCCAACGTACGCAAATCATATACTCATCTATAGATGTAGAATGGTGCGACTACAAGCGTTAAGGGTATTTCGACTCTACATGTTACCAATCCGGAGGGTGGACGGATTTTGTGTGTGGTTGATCGTACTCCGGTGCCCATTTTGAGGGTTGATGTCATTTAATTAGTGAGTTACATAACCATGGACCACGATGAATTTCTGTATGATTTTGCCGATGAAGACGGTTTTACTCACTATTTTTAGGTTTCTGCTTCGACTCTCAGTCACATGCCGGGTGTGGGCAATTTGTCTACGGCTAGCGATCAGAATGATTCCGTTGGCTGCGTATGATAAACAAAACGGAATTTGACTGACTAGTTTGAATTCGCGATTGTTCTTGTAGACGAACCCACCGATTGAATCAATCAGGCTGGCGTAACTTTGAAGAACTCAGATGATATCCGGTTTTTTATCGATCTCTGGTCGTTGAATGTTACCGTTTACCAATTATTGGTGACATTCTGCCGTATCTAAGTTAATCCCAATCCCTCACGAAGGTAGGCTTGTCTTCGACTTTTTGGTAATTAGAATCAGACGAACAGTCCATTCAGTTTACTACATCTGGAATCCAGTTTTGATGTCTTCGTTGATTGTGCTTGCCGTTCGGACTAAGTGTCCATCGAAATTCTACAAAAACGTTTTATGCGGGCGCTTGACCAACTGAAGGGAATCAGAAGTTACTTTGAAAATCCTTGGTAGACCGTGACCGAAACCTGGAGGCATTTCTAATGTACTGCATCAATCAAGGAATTCACCAATCACACCACAAAGTGACGTTCCGGAAAAAGGAACTCGCCTTTTATGGACATTTCATAGCACCAACCGAACTGAAAATGAACCCCCAAAGACTAAGGTTATCATCACGATCCCATTTCCTACTGATGTGGAAGCAGTATCACGATTAAATAGTGTGTTGTGTTGTTTGAGTCACTTCCATCCATACATATCTGACATGGTGCATCTCGGCCGCATGTTGACTCATGAATGGGTACCATGGAATCGGAAAGGATAACAGAAAACAATAAAGTAAAGTGAGCTGTTACTACGGCTCCACTATTAAATAACTACAGTCCAACGCTACCTTCCGTGGTTCATTGTGGTGACAATGAAACTGGCCTGGAGGCGGTATTTTGACATAATGGAAGATCGATAAATTATCGATACCGAAGCTTTTCACCCGTGGAGTAGAAAAGTGAGTAAACTAAGAAAAAAACATTAACAGTACTATCCATCCTGGAGCGGTTTAGCATTCATATCTTTTGTCTGAAAACTATAACTCGCACCGACCAAAAAGCGTTAGTTTCAATAGTGAAAAAATCGTTATTCAGAAATGTGATCGAATTGATCTACCAGCCGGGAATTCAGGTACACATAGGTGACTTGCTGTTCATAACTTGTGAAAAATATTCTTCAATCGAAGAGCCTCACTTTGACACTGTTGCGGCTGTGAAGTAAACTATGACGAAAACTACCCTTATCGCAAACCTGAACTAGGTAACAGCGCACTGCGTTACAACAGCTTACTGAAACCGTTAGAAACGGATGGCCACACGGTAAGAAGTCCGAAGAACTTGCAGTCTTCGTTAGAGACCGTGGTCGATTTGTCCGGGAGGGTTGCTTAATAGTCAGATGTGGAAAAACTACGATTTCGGGGATGTTTTGGCGAAAGATGTCGGAGCATACTCACTAACTCTGTACAAGGGCGAACAGTATCTGGAGGACAAAAAGGCTGTTCCATTCACCTCAGATATCAAACTTCCTAAGGGCTCACGAAGCTGAGCTGTGTGTCGGAATATTTATTCGAAGCACACTAAGCGGACAGTGCTGATGCATCAGATTTCTCAACTTCCCTAGCAAATATCTACGGATATCTTCGCGTTAAACAGTAAACATTACCTGTTCACAGTAGACCATTCCACCGAATTCCACCGGTTGGAGTGGTTTAGCTCTACTGCTTCCTGTACGGTCATTGATAAACTCCGAGCCCAATTTGCGCAATGTGCCATACCTGGGATTTTCTTCTCAGACAGCGGTCCACATTTCATTGACGAGAAGTTTAAAACGTTCACCAAAAAGTGGGGTTTCGAGCGCCGTACAAGCAGCCTGTAACACAGTCAGTCGAATGACAAGGCTGAAGAAGCAGTCGAAGTAGCTAAACGATTGTTGCGACGTGCACATTTATCAAAATCTGTTCCATATGTGATATCACCTGAAAATTCGTCGTAAGCCCTAACCTGAGCTGAATTATGCGAATGAGACGCCGATAGTATGTTCACTTACTTAGTACACCGCTGTGTTTAAGCGACTGTGAAGATTTAGAACGATGTACTGAATCCAACGCACCTTTGCAGGCAAAATAAACAGCAGTCATTGACTGATGCTGCTCCTTTTTTGAATGTGTGCACTAGGACCAAGTGACCTCAGCCGAGGAGGTTGCTCTTCATTTATCACCCAAGTTGAGGCAGCCGAGTCAAGACTACTGACGCCATCTTCTTTGAAGAGTTCCTGCACGATGTCACCTAGGCCAACAGCTCCAATTCGTTTGAGGGCTGGAATGCAGTCGCGGACCTCAGTTTTTGTGGGTGGCTCTTCATTGGCCGTAGTCCATGCAGTTTTACAAATTTGCGACGGAAACACAGTAGGACCAGGAGACCAGCTAATTTGACCCTCGTAGTGTTCCGCTCAGCTCCCTAACTTTCAGGACTTATTATGGACGTGTATAATACTTGTCTCGCTGATAGCCTCACTGACTGACAGACGCTCAGGACTAGTGTTGTATAACAAGCAGTTTCGTGAGTAGTATACTACTCACAAGTAGTATATTACCCACGGGCGACATTCAGGAACAAGAGTACAAGCCACGAACACGACGGACAAGAAGGGACTATCGGAACAGTGTGCACATGCTGTGTGAGAACTTTCACTAAGGCGGATGACAACGTACTGTCACCCGATGTATGTGAGTGCATGTGTTCCGTGCAAATGAGTACGCACGTTTGTGGTGTAGTTTTTGACGACTTGCACGGAAGTCTGCGCAATAAACGAACTCGTATGCCAAGCATCTTTTGCGGACACAACAACTTGTGCCGTGACGAACGCGAGGATGAAGATTCCCTGGCCACATTCGTTCGCAGATGGAGACGTTCGGATGTTCCTGGAGGAATTGGAGGGCGTGGCTGAAGTGGTCGGAGTCAAGACCGACCGTGTGAAACTGGCTGCCCTTCGGACGCTGGTGAATGGCAGGGCGAAGGCGGTGTTGGACGCAGCGCGAAGAGGCCCAACGAAGGTGGAGTGGGCCGCTGCGAAGGAGGCGCTGGAGGCTGCATTTGACAGCCCGGCCGACCGCCAGGAAGCCATGTGGTGATTCAAGGCGGCCAGGTTTAAACAAGAAGCGGACCCATCCGTGTTTGCCGCCACTCTGCAAGGTTTGCTGGACAGAGCTCTGCCAGGATTGGATCAAAAACCACGAAGACAGTTGTTAACGGAACAGTTTATT
>QNGE01003110.1:38735-63377 GCA_008508345.1 Paragonimus westermani
ATCCGCAAGGCAAAGGTTCGGCAAGACTAGAATGTTCAGCCTAGGAGAACGGGTGAAATATCGAGACCATCGGAACACGGGTGCCAGCGGGCCAGGATCAAGAAAACTTTTGCCTAAATGGAAAGGTCCGTATTTGGTAATATCCAGACGGGGCCCAGTATACACGATCAAGAAGGACGGCGAGACGAAACGAGCGCACGCCAGTGAGTTAGTAACGTGGCACGAGATGTCGGCGCGACGAACCAGAAGATCAATAATCCGGGAGGAAACACCGCGCCGATCGTAGAGGATTCGTCAACAAATGCGAAGGAACCTCAGAAGAGGGAGAAGTGTTGTATAACAGGCAGTTTCGTTGTGAGTAGTATACTACTCACAAGTAGTGTATTACCCACAGGCGACATCCAGGAACAAGAGGACAAGCCCCGAACACGACGGGGTCGTTGCCTTACGAAAATGAAAACAAAACGATAACGTCCCAGCGTTTGCTTCAATAAGAATGACGGACCTAATTGTGACCACATTGTCCATCTGAGACCAGGTCTCATTAAGAGCCCATAATCAAGATTGTATCCGAATGTTTCTTCTATAGGTTTACTCGAATGCATGAATGGTCAAAGCGGGTAAGCCTTTGGCATCGACAGTAAAATACTTATGGTAATGTTATCTATATATCTCGAACAGAATCGACATAGTGAGATAATCTCACGCGTGTGGCTCACAACAGGAATGGCTACCCGCACCACAGTAGGTTGTTTAGAAGCCAGTTCAATAAAATAAGATCAAGTGAATAGAGCTTACTGATTGAAAGATACTGTTCGGTAACCTTAATTTTACAAACAAGTGGAACAGGTTTTCTCTGTCTAGTGACCAACAGTGTTACAGCATATGCTAAAACTCGCCTGCAGCTGACAGCTCGTTGATAGTGCTGCAAAACCTTCTGTTTATCTACGTACACCGTTTGTTACGGTCCACACTATGTACAATGAAAACCACCAGGTTTGACAATGTACGAGTATTCAAACAGATTTAAATTCTCGTATTCCTGTAATATTGTAGTAGATTGTCAAACCGGAAGTGTGGGTATTCCAGCTTTCGGCGGAATACCTCGACGCGGTGGGGAGGCACGTCCAAAAGCTCACAGCAAGCAGATCGGAGACAGCGTGAGCGACCGGATGAGCCATCACTCGACTGGATCGGACCAGCGGACGAGACGTGGCGGGCAAAATGGAATAGATGGTCAGCTCGGAGGCGCGATCATTTCAACACTCGGCGGAGTATCTCTATACGGTCGTAGAATACGGTCAGACGCCACAGTGGATAGACAACGGACAACACGAGCGATCAGACTAGTCATCGACCAGCCAGATCGGACCAACGGACGAGGAATGGTAGACAAAAAGCCCTCGATAGTGCGCGTCGGCTACACACACAAACCACATTGAATTGCACACGACCTGTGAGCGGAAGTCGGGGGTGTTGTGGACCGGAATTCCGGTTCATACACGCGAGAGCACACGGGGCATGAGAATCAGCGAGTTGGACAAGAAAGATAGTGATTTACTGAACGCCTTCTTGCTACAGTATATATGCTGAGTTAAGAACACTAATGTGCAAGACTATATTATTGTTATTATAGAACAGTGTCACTACAACTCCAAGTAAATGGATAAATAACCGACTCATAAATTCGTTGATTGTGCTGGCTTCTTTTTCGGTCTCCTATCCAACTTTACTTTCCACATAGTGCAGTTTAGCTACCTTGTAATCTAACCGTCGTTTATAATTTTACTGCTTTGCTCAGCGAATACGTTTAATCATGTGATCATGTTGACCCATTCGTACGCAGTGCATGTTGCTCCTCTCAAATATCAAGTACTTCGTGGACAACTTGAACTTTGTTTATTATGAAAGAAATAAGTTTGATACGCCGGGCTAGTTCGCCCAGCTTTACAGTATTACTGATTGGGTGTTTACGAGAATGGCGTGGGTAGATGTTTCGAGGAACTTCAGGAGAGCCTTTGTTTACGAATCAAACGTACTGTTTAGAGTTTCTCAATGTGACAACCTGCCCAATGACTTAACTTGCTTTGGATGCTGCATTCGGCTCCCAGTATCATTACAAACTAACTCATATGATTGAAAAACTCGTATTTCGAAAAGTTTCGAGTCCGTGATCAGCTACTTGAGTATCACAACCGGATTATCTACTCGTAATGCTTGTAAATAGTTTTCCATGTCGGTGCCATGTAACAAAACAGCTGAGAGTATGGGAAAACGACAAGATGACCAAGAACCCGGTGATCTAGTTTGCTATATCGAGCAGTGCTCGACAATGCTGCTAGGTATGTTGGAGCATCAAACCCTTTCAACTTGTTAATGAGCTTTATCCGACAGTGCAACTTATCGCGGTCAATACGCTTCTACACCCATTTATTTGACGGCCATCTTGGCTAATGCCGCTTTCTTTGTCACCATACCGTTAAACGATGACTCGTTTATGGTGTCGCTTGACTTCATTTGATGCTGGGCATGCATATACGTATGATGCTTGTTACCGCGCGTGGTTGTTTGCTACTCTTATCTGTCCTTGCTCATGATCCCTTATCATCCATCTGCTCCTTGTTCCTGTTCTTTGGGGCTTGCATCGGACTGAAGTGTGTGGATGGAGCAGAGTTGTGGGGTGTAAACCGTTTGTGACGACATGCATGCGCCGATGTCTTTTGATCTCACTGACTGTGACGACAACTGGGATGTCGGTTACTTATTTTTGCACGGTGAAGGTTGGCCGAGATAAGACAGGGCTATTCGTCATACCAGAAGCCTGACGACACATGGTGCCGAGTCACGGTTTCGGAAAGGGTTAATTGGAGTGTAATCTAAACAATTTGATCGTCCAGTTCATGTGATTCCCTCGTCGGTATGCACTTGACCGATCACATTTTCACGTGATTTCCGCTTGATCAAAATGCCTTCATTTAAAACTACTATTATCTCCATCACTTTGATGACTGTGTTGGTGTGCATAAAACACACTAGGCAGCGTAAGAGAAAATACTATAGTGGAGGATGTTAGATGGTGTTGTGCCCTGCACTGGTTATTTGTGCAGCATCTTAAGCTTCCCATACAGTGCGGTCGCTTCTCGCAAAAATAGTAACCTGAAAGAATTTGTTGTAGAAGGAACCGGCGCACATGAATTAAGGTCTATCAAATCTTATTGAATCATTCGCTTTGCGCTCTCTAGTAGTTGCCTGTAGTGCCAGGATTAGTGAGCTTAGTGATTGTAAGATGCGAACTTAACCACAAATTACAATTGTAAGTTTTACTGATAGCTAACTTGTGAAGTTTTGATTCGTATGCAAATGCCTTTATTTCTCTTTCGTTTTTAGGTAGACTGCATTTTATTGTGACAAGTTGAACATCACCACAACCTTAGTATTTAGTTAAACTCTGCCTCATAAAACTGCATGTCGCGGATTTCGTTCTTCTTAGAGGTAGTCATCGATGCATCTTGTTCTCCGGATCTGCTGTTAAGCGCCGGCTCATGTACCTGTGAAAATGGCATGTTGGATTGACCGGGAAGTCTGAACTGTCTGTCGTGGTGTTGACGAATCAGTCTGTATGCTTTGTAAACGTATCATTCAAAAATAATTTAGAACGTGGGCCAGCTATACCAATCCAAGGTGTCTGGCTATTTGTCACAACTACCGTTGTTGTCTTCATATTCCACCGCACGCATCAGTCACTTACGATCGTTAACTGCAGCGGATTTATTAATTGTCACCTCATGGTTTATGTTTGGATACCCTCAGCATTTTGTGAATTCAGCAGGTTAGTTCACCAATTCAAGATCGTAACAGCCGTTATAATAAATACTTACGGACTCTTCTGTCAAAAATAAATTTCACGCGATTTCGTTCAGTAACGTTAGAAGGGCAAGCAGATCGCAGTAGTTAACAGGGAACTCTCGGTTGTCGGACAATAGGCATCAGGCATTCCTGATTTCTAACAGTATTTTCCACCTTACCCGGTTAGTTGATAATACGTCAGTTCTCATACAGTGTGGCTGCAATAGAACTCCTCAAGTGTTCTTGTAGGTTTGCAGCACGTTTGTTTGCACTCAGATATTAAAAAATTACTTGATGGCTTTTGAATTTCATTCATCGAACACTCTGTAGCATTTCATATCTTCGATGTAGACGTCACTTTGTTTGTTCGTAATCAACCCTCGTGCTAATGCGTACTTAATAAGTTTGCTTGTGAACACTAACGAATATTGAATACTGATTAAAACCTTTAAATAAGTACAAAGGGGATTTCCAAACGTTTAGCCTGACGCTAATCGTTTCAATCAAGATGTTGAGCCATTTCGCTAATGACGTTCTTTTGTAAATCCGGTCACAAGCTTTATCTTAACTCTGTGCATGAAATTTGTGGACTTTTATCGCATTGATTCCGGCATTTTTTTTACCGTCCATGCTCCCAATGCATGATTAGTTTCCCCTTAAGGCTGGGCGCCGAGTTTGACCATAACACTCTTCCTGTTAAAAAATAGACATCGCTCGGAAACTCAGATCATTGTGTTTTGAAACTTCTCTCAGTTCGGCCTATCGTTCAACCGTTTGTAGATTTTGTAATCGGAAGGCTACGTAGTACGCTTCTGAAGACATTACTTGATTTCACCAGTCGCCCGCTTTTTCGGAAAAATCCGGAGCTGGGACAAAACGTGAGCATCCCAATCCTACATGATCGTCACAAGTGACCTGACCTTTAGATATAGCTCAAATCGCACGTGTACCAGGAAGCATCATTTGGTTAACGGGAGTGTTCCACAGATTTGTAGTATTCGGAATCAATCTCTTGAAGTAGATTCAGGAGTTAGGCTTGAACACTCAGTCTAATAGACATGATGAAGAACGGTTGCCTTCCTTGAACATCAACACGCATTCATAAAATTGCATCTCTCCCAACCATTGCTTAATCACGCAATGCACAGATCGTAAAATCTGATAACGCCTCTACAGGCCATCTCATTTTCATGTATGACTTCTCGTTCTGTTCAGTTTTATCGTTATGTCAACTTTGTTTTTAATTCTTACCAAATGGTGGCCATCTATGTTTTGTCGTTTTTGTGCTAATTCTTGAGAGAACACAGAAAGCTTCCGAATCCGTTAGCCACCTGTAATTGGTGCTTTTGAGTCGACTGACACAAACGAAGCTGCTTTCCTGAACGAAGCTTACACGATAAGTCTTAATGAACCGTTGTGGCTGTTTTCAAATTTGGAAGATGATGAAATAGTCATTTTGAAGGCACCTAAGTTGACGCTGAGGGCTAGTCTTTCACCTGTCACTTTCCCGATTCACACCTGTCCTCTGTAAGTAATTAGACATTCATTTCCGCCACTATTTTGGTTGAGGAAATTTTTTTAACTGTTCACTTGTATTCCCTGTTTTCCAGTTCATGCATTCGACCGTGGACATCGCGCTTCGCAAACTTTCCCTGGATTCCTCTGCTATTATTAGCATGGACTTCTCAAATGTGAGCGTGTTTTTATGTTAACATTTTGATCGTTTATGGTAAAAGGCGTTAGAACTTTCTTCGTCATGTGCCTTTATATAAAGTGAGTAGTACGGATTGACGTGTGAAGTGAGTGGTATCGTTTAATATCTGGAATTCGTAATGGTTCGAGCGCCTCAACATTGGGTACTAATTACGAGTTTGTGGGTTCTAGTTCCGGCGGTGACTGATCGGAATATCAAACCCCTCGAATACGCCATCATCCTCAAGTTTTCCATCGAATGTCTTTAATTCAGCTCTGATGTGTGTTAAACATTGGCACCAATTGACACTAATTCGCACAATGTTTTAACGTGGAAACGCTTTAGCTGATAGGCATTGCGCGTACAGCAACCAATATTTTTTTCACTCAACATGACTTTCGGATTCTGTAGTTTCTACGGTACCGCATATTCACTAACTTAATTCACTGTTTCCCGTTTACTTTAATTTGGGTTCAGTTGATGCTGGCTGTCAGTTATGCCTCGGGATTATTGTTTGTCATGGAGTTTGGATTGCGATTACCTGATTCGGATGACAACGGATCTTATCAGTTAGAGGTGGTCAGTGGTGCGTCGACACTTGCAACATCTTCCAATGCAAACATCACATCACGTGCCCCTCGCAATGCACCACACAAACACATTGGCTCCGTCGGACTGCGATGGTTTCCTGCCACCACGGATGCCGTACGTCTAAACGTCGACGGTCTATACACACCATGCAGCCATGCTTTTCGGCTGGTCACTTGTGAATTAGAGGGAACGATTGCAATCTGGAGCCTAAAGCCGATCAGTTTGGTCCGGACGTTTCGACTAGTGAGTTTTGTCCGGTTCTAGCGTTGTTGTCGTTCTTCAACGTTGAGGCAGTCGACAGTCGCTGTTCTGGACGTTGCCTCCAAATCCGATATGTCGATACAGGATGCCTATTTGTATGCCATTTTTGCATAGTCCAACAGATGAACCGTCACGTTATATTTTTTTCTATTTCCAAAAAAGTTCACTACAAGGTGGCCAACAATCGTTACCTGATTTCTTTGATTATCTAACTGATCACGTCGTTATGTATGAACAATTTTATGGGCGAGTTACATACTTGGTCGGTAGAGTGACCTCAGAGGCTACTGGCGTCACACACTCACTGCTCGAAATCTCGAGTTCTTTTGATTGTGTACGGCGAACTGTTTAGTGTGATCACGGAATTAAGCAACGTCTGGGCGATTTAAAAGGTGTATTTGTAATCACTGGAATGACCAATCGGTCAGTCACACAGGATGGCGTTTACGTATCATTAGTTCAAATGTTTTCGCTTAGTGCAGAGAATGGTGAATATGTCTGAGATCTCACATGTTCTGCATTCGTAGCTTGTAGTGTTTGTCGGTTTTGCTGCTCCAGTGAATTATTGACATATTGATTCCACCTGAAAAATTAATTTCCTTCACCCCAAAGACCTTTTTAGGTCGATGCCCCCGAAGCTGGAATCTTGCGTCAAATCCTCTGGTTACCTTGAATTGGTGTGCGCACTTTGCCCAATATCGTTCGGTTTATTTTCGCACGCCATCATTAGACATCCCTTCAGTGCGTATTAAAAACAATGCGAAACAACGGACGCAATATCCGTTCACCTAGTAGGGCATTAAAATTTGTCGAACTTCCCCGGTTACACCTAATATTATTTTTCTGCGTTTCAAACTGGTTACAGCGGGACATTCCTAAAATACCGGGTTACTTTTTATCATTGTTACTGAAGCTACGGAGATGTTTCTGTTTATGTACACGACCCATCTAACAACTTCAGATCTGAGACAATCTACAGATCTTCGTACTAGTTTTATGGGGTGGCTACTTAGCATACAGTTTATACATTTGAATTAATGTACATTTATCGGTGGCCCCCGCCAAACAAAATATCGACATTCCTGGAGGAGGAGAATGAGGGACGTATAATGGCGGATAGAACACAAACCAATTAGCCAATCTGTCATCGTTCGGACAGCCCCTGATTTTAGTTTACTTCATGTATGCTAAGTTGAAGATCTTGGTCAGTTTACAGCAAGCGATTATTTTTATGGCAAAATGATAACTGTACTGGGGGAATGAGTTTACCAGTTGTCGATAGTAATAGTGTGCATAGTCATTTTAAGCAATTTTACTGGCTCCTCAATGACAGCAGCTTGTGTGGTAACAACCATTTATTCAATCCGGTGCTATATCCTTTAACCTAAGTGTCAGATTAGTCGATTTTGATTTCAGTTGCCGATTGATTTATTAGATTTGTAGCGTATTTCAAGTGTGATAATAATTTTGGCGTGTGCACGATTTGTTGTTCGCTTTTCAGGACAGATGGAATCATAAGACCTTTGAGATATTAACCATCTTTTGCATCGCTCACGTAGATCGAAATGAGCTGCTGTACTCACGGATACGACTGAAATGATTGATTGATGTTCATTTGCAAGTGGCCATGAACTTGACCAGACACTACTGTCACTCAAGCCACCGTTCGCTTCAATAATGATGAGAAGTGCTCCCGTAGAAGAAAACGAAGCGAAAAGCTGGACGTAATAGTACTAAAGGCACTTGTGAGTGCTGGTCATTTTGGTGTACAATGCCAGGTGCGGTAATCATTCGACAGGCGTTTGGCGAATTTGGCCCAACTATTGCATGTTGTACCTTTTCATCATTTGGCCAATCGAACGCTTACCTGAATTTCTCGCGAATGCTCGCCGACGAACTGCCCCGTCGCTCATGTGATCACTCCATTTGATGCAAACTTAGTGTCGAAGACAACGACGGTCGAACACTTCAAATCTGTTCACCTTGGTTAGTAACTATGTCTAGAGGTTAAGTTTTGTTGATCCTGGGGAGCCATTTATTTACGGAGTTCGGACTAATCCGTACAACAAGGAAACATTTCAGATATATGGGCGTACTATCCGGACGTCATAAAACATAGTGTTTTAACTTCAATGTGCGAGAACGATCATGCGGCAGACCAAACCGAAAAGAATTCACTCAATTCTTTGTTGAGCTCGTTCAGAAGCTCAAAGTGTCATGGAAAACATCTCGGATTGCCTCAGTTTTCGTGAAAAATAGCTATTGCTGGACCACCGTAGCCGCAAGCCTATTTCCACAACGGCTTGGAGCTAAACTCTTGTCACATATCAATAAAGTGGTCAAAAGTTTGTTTGGTATGCTAGTTTGCCAGCAGCTCTGTTACCAACGCACGCCGCTGTCCATTTTTCTCAGAGAAATAATGTTATTTTCAATTCACTGTTGTTATGTGTTCAAGATTTTTTGCCGTGAGCCCACATCTACTCTCGTCCAAGCACTTTCTTCAAAGCAAATAGAAATTTTCGTTGGTTTTGCAAGATGGCATTCTCTGGTCCAACAAGTTAGGTTATCTTTATGTTCCTTCTCGCGTGTTTCGTTTCCAGAGTCTGATCTGCAGGGCAGCCGAACTCGTTGCAGGGTTTAGTCTCCTTTGAGAACCAGTGACAATGGTTTTATGTTTCCTGAGCTATTCCAGGCTCCCAGTACATCCATTATCGAGATGAGGGCAATGGTTGATTTCGTATGATCGATTTTTCCAGTTCACTTGTATTTGTTCGACAAACCAATGTGTATCCCGTCCCCTAAGCATGTGATCGAGTGTCCGCCGATCTGATGTTGCTGCAGCCCTGAGTAGGACTCATCGTGTGAAGGCCACGTGGAATGCCTTCTGTTTCAGACCGCGTTTCAAAAGGCTTCCATATGATCTCAACTTTAGCAACACGGGATTATGTGTAATGAAATGTTACGAGCCTCATCACACACGTTGATTCGAATTTCATCCGGGCAAAACCACAATTTCGAACGCGCTTATTTCTCATTTAATCTTTACGTGATCTACCATTTTTTTTCATATATTTGTGGTTGACTGTTGTCGTCCTTTATCGATATCACTGCGTTGTCTTGATTTCAGAATTTGTCTAGCCTCAACCCTTCCAATCCTCTGGTTAGCATGGACGATCGTGTTGTGTTTGGGGACCAAGTAAGTGAGATGTGAACGGAGAACTTCGGATTCTCTCTGGTTATATTAAGTGCAGTTTGATTCGCTTGCATGTGCATGCAATACCTTTTCCAAGAAAAAGCGTCTTTTGAGGGAAGCAAATGTTTCTTCTCGGGAGGGAGCTTTTTGAATTTAGGGAACTTGAACGTGAGCATTGCAATGTCTCAACCGTTGAACCAGACATGCACTTAACAGGACGACAGATCGGCCAATGACCATGTGAACTTTGCCACGCCTACAGTTTGTGACGATTACACGATTGCTGTACAATGACGAGGGATTACACGTCGAGGCAAACGACAAGAATTTCTAAAAGCCGTTTCGACTTGGGGTTAACAAGATGCAACCAACCAATAGGTTATTCAGCACACTGTTACTGTGTCAGTATTTCTACGCGCAGGTCGACATGCCGCCCACACAAATTCTGGTACTATCGAAGAGCAGAACAACAATTCGACCAGTTTAATCCGGACTCAGAAGCGAATCAAGAAGGACAAAATGCGGGAGTTGATGTTCTGGTGAATGCTGTTCATTTGGTTGACTATTTTACGCAGGTCGTGAAGTGGGTCAAACATGGTTTGCTTCTTAACACTTCTCTACAAATGCACTTTCCGTTCATACCATAACACTACCGCTTAATTCAACGACACCAGATGCCTAAATTCCCGAAAGAAACTTTTTCTCGTGTGCAGCCATACTGGTAAAAATCATGTACGAAGTGCATCGCTTACAAATCCCGATCATTCGGTTCGATAAAAAAACGCCAGTATTTGTTCCACCCTTGAATAGGTTTTTTACCCGGTGTAGATCAGCCTTCAACCTCTCGGAGCGATGTAAGGGAATTGGTTATGAATAGTTTAATGCAGTTGTTGTCTGTCCCGAGGTCAATGAATCAGGAAGCTGAGTACAGTCCGACGTCTCTGCTTTACTGTTTTTCCCTGGTGGTAAATAAGCTTAATTCAATTCTAGAAAAAAACTTTCTGGGTGGTCTTGGGCGATTTGTTTTTGGAGTGAGGATATTCAGTGCAAGAACGCGGCACTCTTTTAAACCGTTCCTTGGACGGGAATATTTTTTCCTGTACATAAATATGGTATTCCAAAGGTACAAACTACACTATGGATTCATTTCGCATGTCTTAATCAGCAGTAAACGCGCAATTGTTCTAAGAAATACATTTGTTCCCAAGTGCAATGGAGCGTTGTTGCATGACAAGTTTCGTGTAACAGCGCCTACTCTGTCTGAACATGCGGATGTATTTCTGGTGCCCTGTAAAACCAGCGTACGAACAACCGTTCGCCGTAACAATAACGTGTGATTCACCACTCCTCCTGCAAAAAATTCAACCAGAAATATCCGCATCGAAGAATGCGTTTCGCGGCAACACGGATGAAGGAACGTCTCTCCTAACCCGACCGGGGAATAGATGTCTCAGTCCGGCACCCTGAATTTTCCTCCTACAAGAAGTTCATCACAGCTGACAAACGTTGGCGGGCTTCATCGCCTATTCCTCCATAACGTCTCCTAGCTGAACATACTCCATTATTTTGTGGTATACGACCACCTGTTCCTTGAATTTTCGTTTGTCCAGTCCCATTGGTTACTGCTTCAGTTCTTCGTCAACTTTTGTTTCAATGTTTAAAATCCGTCACAAATCCTGTGAACTGGTCAAACGGCTAAGGGTTCATATTTGTGCCCTACCGCATGGGAGACAGCAAACATAAATTCGGGACGCTCGGTAGAATATATACGAATAGCCCAATCTGGCATTAGCCTCCAATCTGTTTTTGACTCAGCAACACGTGGATGTCCACCGTCACCGGAAGCGAAAATGAATCGCAAACGCGATAAGGGAGTGATATGCCAGTCCAACAAAAAACTCTGAACCGTTGACGCGGTCTACCACTATGATCAGGTATATCGGCCACACACTAAGCCAGTTCTGTCTTATGAAAATTAGCAGTTTCTAGTCGGCGGCTTCACTACTGATCTCGGAATTGTATGCGTTGTTGTAAGCCACTTCTTGGTTTCTCTTTCTTGCAGGTACAATAGCTTCATCATACATGCCAGTTTCAGGGCTATGGCCGCTTGTTATGTATTTTTCCACAAAAGATCCTAAAATAACGTACCCCCCGAGTTGTTCAAATCTAAGGTTTATTTGCCGAACGGGTCGGTGCCATCCCGTAGAAGAAACACGTCATCCATTCCCTACAAAGGAAACAGGCTTCTTAAGAACGTTCCAGATGAAAAGAATTTTGCTCACAAACATGGCAATGCAGGTAGTTTATTGATCGCAACTCGCCACCCTGGGGGACTGCATTTACTATCAACGATTTTGATAGCCTCGATGACTTCAGGCCTATAGGCCGATGTTACGGAACTACATGTTTAACAAAACAGCCAAAATCTTCGTAATTAATGTCCATATCGTTACCGGACCACTTCGTGTTTTTATGCAACCTTCAGTGGGGTCTCAACACAATGGTTTTATTAGGTTCATGTGGAAATTGTCACATTGTGCTGTTATGTGTAATGACTCTGGCGAACGTATAGTCACTCTTCCTGATGGATTAATGGGCTAACCACTGAAATGCCCAGCCCCTTCCTTACTTTTAATCTTTTGTGTTCCCGATCTTATTAACTACCACCTGTCCTCAATGGGCTAGGAATAAAATTAATCGAGCTAAAAGCAAGTGTGTAATGCTTGTTGCGTAATATGATCAGCAGTAACTTTTCCACCTAACGAACGTGTTTTTATGCCGATCGTTTAGGGCTACCTGCGAGTGATCAATCCGTGGACAGCCAAATACGAACGGTCGGTACAGCTGATTCCACCCTCGACCGCCCTCTTCCAGGACACGGACAATGTATCTTCCTTCCTGTTGTCTACAGTTCTTAAAAAATGGGCGACAGAACTGGTTCCCATTGGGATTGCTGGCCCAAGTTACGATCCGTGCCCGAACGATCGATGCGTTTTCCTTCCGCATACACAACCTATCGTTCGACCACGACCCACGTCCTTTTCTAACGGGTCATTCATGGTCAGCGTGGCCGACCATGGGCACACGTTGGTCGTGATCCCGCTCACCACGTTGAAAACCGTATAGCCAATAGTGGTAGCTGTCCTGTCAGAAGTTCCCGGTTCCCAGCCAATCTGGTCCGCAAATGTTTTATTTCTCAAGAAACTATGTAATACTCCTATTCATTTTGAGTTAACTCGATGTATAGAACGGATATTTGCGTTTCTTTGTACTCTGGTTTACCTCAGTTGATGAGGCAAGCGGGTTTTCTTGTAAACCATGTTTTTATACGGACACTGTTTTTCTGTGCATGGGGCTATAGCCTGTAAATCACTATACCGACGGTTGTACCTCTAGAGCGCTTGTTTCTGTTGTACAGCGGTATGTTTGGGACTCATGAATGTTACTGGTTCGCTTCATAAGGTCAACCACATTTGTCACACCTTTCCGGAGACACTCAGGTTTTTTCTTGGAAAATAATCAGATTAATGTAGAATGTGAACTCTTCCTACACATGTACAAACAGGGTGTTTCTACATTGTATCAGTTTCGTCTATTACATTCCAAATAACTACCACGAACTCTTCGCTAATTTCTTTCAGCAGCTGTCACGTGAGCGCTTCCGTTCAAGCTGTCATGCGTGTGGTGCATGCTGTCTTTATGGCCCAGACATTTCAGGTTGGCATCACTGTTTGGAATTTGTAGTCATTGTCCGGGTAGCGCGACATTCCTCGCCATCATTAAAAATTGTTTCATACGAATTTCGCTCGCCTACGTTGCTGACAGCGTAATTTAGTGTGACTTACTAAGAGGTCTCACTTCCGGAGTCGGTGGTTTATGTGCTTCGAATTGGTGTAAGTGACAGCATGACCGAACTGTTTGACCAATGTTCGAGCTGAAAGGATCGGTTGGATCTCATGTAGATAGAGTTAGAGCTATGTCGTTGATACCCAGCTTCATACACACCAAACGGGCGGTAATGTGCGCTTAAATATACATTAAAAATTACCCAAGTAAGCATTTATTTTAGTTCACTGAAATAGGTTTGTTGTTGTAGAGGACGAACTTGTTGCTTCAAGTGTTCTATATGGAGAAGGCGTAATGCACAGCATACATACTTAGCTGTTGAATTGTGAGTCGGATAAATCGGCAGATAGAACTTGCGGTAAAAACTGCTGGTCACCACGTAGGTTTTTGAGGCGCCCGTCGCCTTTTGTGTCCAGAGGCTACTACGTAACCACTAGGTCCCAGAGAATGTGTCAATTAGAATCACCTAAAATATTCATTGTTTCAGTTCTACACTAGCACCCACCAGTTGTTTGGAGTGTGCACAAAGCATTAAGTTGGTTGCTACTGAAGGCATCTCAGTCTCTTGAAACGTAACAAAACTGTTTAACTTTTTGTAATGTCTGCAACAGATGCACGTAAATTCGATCTGTGCGTCCCAGCGGACAGGAACTGATGATGGTGGCCGTTCGCTGAGGGATGTTTAATCGAGGAGTGGCACCGTGAAGAAAAGCTCATGATTGGAATGTCCGGAGTTCAAATCCCGGTCGTGGCAAGGATATGCACTACTGACGAGCTCTAATAAGAGCGAAACTCGAGTCTAGTGCTTCTTTTCGAAAGAGGCTGGCTGGAAAGTCTATCTGAATGCGAACGCTGCGATCAAATGTGAGTGATGGTCAACTTGAAAAAGCTGTTTCATTGTGGTAATTCATTAGTCGAATTCGACAATAAAAAGGAGGATAAGTTCCGCAAAACGGCAAATGGCATACAATGCCCAAGTCGTCGTTTGCGATTAGGGTACCTAAACTAGCTCATAGCTTAATCGTAGCGGACGGTAGTTGACAACGGCAACGTGTTGATGAGTTGGGAGATGGACGATATGAATAAATTGGAGTGTGAGATGAACTCTTATCAAAAAAGTAAACTGATGTGTACGTCACGAAGGTGCTGGCTTATTCCATCGGCTATTCCACTCACACTGATGCAAACGTCTCATCGATTGTCTCTAGTGAGCTGAGTTCCCTTTGATAAAGGAGTGGAACGCCTCTTTAAGGAAGATTGGTTCGTTGGGAATATAGTCAGACGAGCAAATTTGAACTTTACATTTGTGGCTTCCGTACGCAGCGATAGAAGTGTCTTCGTCCAGTTGTAATGGACTTTTCTGTCTATTACATCAGATATAGGAACCAGAGCTTCCATTTTCTTATTTCTCCGTGTGCTTTGAAGCCCATTTCGGCCAACAGCCTCCTAGCGGTTGTTGCAAGAACGCTCCTGAGTACTTGGTTTGATCTACGTCACGAAGTTCACTGGCAAACTGTAAAGCGTTAAAAGGCAGCCAGTTTCCCTGTAAGCATGTCGGATTAAATAGCCGACTAGAGCACGAGATTAGCATTTGGTGCCAGAGAAATTGTCGAGCCTAATTTGGATACACTAGTAGCAATTTGACAGCGAAGCAAGCGTGGCCAATCGCGAGTACGAAATGCATGAGAACTACGACCGCGCGCTTGGTTGCTTTTGTGTACTGTCCTCTACAGCTATCTTGTCCTCAGTCAACACTGTTGCTGGGACACTGACCCCAAGGCGGTGGGTGTAGTGACTTGTGTTATCGTCTTTAGCTGAATAGAATGGTCGCTTTGATATTAATCTATAGGCATTTGTTGCGCCAGGGTTAATTAATATGTACGGAATTCGACGACCTACAGGTAGTCTCGTGTTTTGGGAAGAAATGAATACAACAAACTAGGTCACTCCTTTTCAAACATTATAAGGGATCCAGTGGCAGGAGATCTGGACTTGAAACAGCGTATCGAGGCGCCCTATCCGTTGAGCTACGAAGCGTGTTCACCGAAAAAATGACGCACTCCGAAGCAGATTAATAGATTATTTCCGAAACTTGGTATAATTTTGTGGAAGTTAAATTTTACAAACACAAATTAGAGAAAACACGCATGTGGGCCGGAACTCATTTCATGGACTTAATGATTAAACACGTGAAGATGTAGTCGCGAGTTTTTCGCTTATTTTGAGCCACATTCACCATCGGCGAGATGTCGAGATCCCCGAATGTCACCAGCTTGCGCTGGATAGCGTTTCTACCTACAGGACGACGGGCCGAGTCTCCAGCGCCTACATTCCTCACTCACACTGTGATTAATCAATGCCCTGGTGGAAAACTCAACTGCGACACTTATTGGTCCTTCAGGAGGTTGCCAACTATACCGGATCAGTAGGTACCGTGGTGATTGACAGGGGGATCCAGTTTCGCCGTCTAGTGAACATAATACGAGCGGTGTTACTTTGTTTGTAGTGTGGACCGAGAAATTGCGGCCATTAGCACAGTCTGGGGTAGTTCACTATTAAGGGTTTCAATTAATCGGGTGCCCGACATTCAATTAGTGGTCGGCGTTTTAATCGCATCCACTCTGCACACCGATTCTAAGCGAGTCAACCAGAAAGCAAAACATCTGGAAGAGTGATTAATTTCCCTACCCACATTGCGTACGTTACAAGAAATTTGATAATCATACAGCAACCTCTTTTTGTTTGCAAAATTACGACCGTTGATCACGCGTATGAAGTTCGTGCAAACTGTGTTCTCAGCAGGCGCCAGGCTCTGTGGAACGATTCCGCTGGGTCGAACCACCTCAACTAACTAACGTCATGATGTTCATTCGTTACGTCTCTGGGAGCTCTTTGCAGGGGAAGTGTTGCTCCAGGAAAACATGAAACCTCACGCTTGTGGTTCTCGTGCCAGTTGTTTTCAAGGACCATATTCCTGCTTTATCCGCCTGATAAGCGTACGTGCCTGTATCGGAGTGGACGATTTCGGGAAACGTGGTCTGTCCGTGTAAGGTGACATATGGATGAGCGGAAACACTGGGCCAGCTACCTTTGTTCTTGCAGTCAATGAGATTAAAAATGTACGTTGGGCGTATCCATTGTCAGTGCTACCTGAAACACTTCTGGAGGCTTGGCGTCTAGGCAGTACCCCTAGCTCATAACAACCACGAGTTTCATAATACTCCATACTGCACGGACCGTGTGGCAGAAAAGACTGGATTGCCTAACTCGCTGCATCCGGAACGGTGGGTAGCCGAAATTATCCTGTTGTAAGCCTTTTTCCATTTAGTGCAACTCGTGTCATACATTCGCTAATGCTCCAGAACCAAAAAGCACGCACCTGTTCCCAGTAACACTGCTTTGACAAGTCTCATCTCCGACGACCTAAAGTGATTTCCAGTGTCAGTGAATTGGGCGTGAGGAACGTGTTACCATGGAGACTTAGAGTTCGCTGTCTGAAATAAATAGGCCAGCCAACCTCAATGAAAATGTCTTCTGAACTTCAAAGAGTAGCAGCCAATGGGTCGACAGTACAACGTTCGTGATGTGAACCGAGAAGGCGGATGGCACAGAGGTTGTTTATTAGGGAAACCAATACACGACTTACGCGTCTCAACGGGACTACGGACAGAAACACTCATTTGCACACCACACTCGTCTGAGAATGCTCCAGTCGCTTTGGACACTATGTCTCAGATCCATCATGTGGCGAACACAACGTGATGCTGCCCTACAATGATCATTTCCGTACTTGTTCCGCGATCACTTATATCCATGTCGCTACTGAATAGTTGTCTAAGTAGCAGGGTACGACCGTTTAGCCTCACTACACCCCTTCCTTCGCAAAAATTCTTCCAGTCATAACAGAAGGCGTTCCGGTTCTCTTCGTACCATCGACGATCTGCGTGCCGGCCTCAGTGCTGTTGACACACCTGGTGTGCATTCTCTTCTGATCGGAGTGTCGTACCATCTACAAACCGGGCTTCCGTGCTCTCGATGTTGACATTTCTCACTGAGCCACGAAGTCCAAATAACAAATACGGTCTCCTCCACTTTGCCAGCAACTTCCCTGAATAGGCAACATGGCGAATTGTGGAGTCGTACTCCTGTAGTCGTAACGCCCAACCAGCCAGCCTTCCTCGGAGGTCCTTCGCCGGTTTAATCCACTCCAGCGGTTTGTGGTCAGTCGCCACATGGAAACGTCGGCCGAGCAAGTACGGCCTCCATTTTTCAAAGGCCCATGCAATTGCCAAACACTCCTTCTCTGTCGTTGAGTAGTTTCGTTCAGCAGGACTCAGTACCCGACTGACGTATTCCACAACACCGTCCTCCTGCTTCAGTATCGCTCCGATTCCTACATCACTCGCATCCGTTGCGACAACGAAGCTCTGTCCAGTCACTGGCAATTTCAGGGTCAGCTGTTCTTTCTTCCTCAATTGTTGGATCTCGACGAACGCTTGGTTGGCTTTCTGTGACCAATGAAATTGACAATCCTTCCTCAGAATTTCGTATAAAGGACTCGCGAGGTCATGGAAGTTTTTGATGAAGCGGCTGCAGAACCCAACGCGACCGAGAAACTGTCTCAGCGTCCTCTTCGATGTTGGCACCGGAATAGCCTCGATTGTCAGCAGTTTCTCGGGCAGTGGCTGGACCTCCCCCTGACCGACCTTGTGACCGAGCAGTGTTACCGTTTGCTTCGCCAGTTGAGACTTTGAACTATTGATCCGGAGGCCGGCTGTCTCAATCTTCTGTAGCACTGCTGAAACGTGTACTGCATGTTCTGTCTCATTTGTGCTGTAAATGACGATATCGTCTCCATAGACAACAGTGTTGCTCACTCCGTCCAACACCTTCAGCATCAGTCGTCTGAACGTGAACGGAGCGCCTGAGAGTCCGAACGGCATCCGCTTGAAGCGGTATTGCTTTTCACCCACTGTGAATGCTGTCTTATCTCGGTCCGATTGTTTGATTGGGACCTGCCAATATCCGGACCGTAAGTCGAACACTGTAAACACCCGGGCGTTCTGCAGCTTGTCAAAAATCTCCGCCACCGACGGGACTGCTACCACTTTATTGATCGTTATCTCGTTCAGCCGCCTGAAATCGACACAGAATCGAAATTTACCGTTAGGCTTCTTTACCAACAAGACAGGAGAGTTGAACGGGCTATCGGCCTCCTCGATGATTTCTTCCTTCAGCATGTCCTTCACTTGTCGTTCAACTTCCGGCTGCAAATGCACTGGAATTCTTCGGGGTCCGAATGGCCGAAATCGCTTTGATTCGATGGGGATTTCATGTTCAACCCAGTCACAATAGCCATACGGGTCCTGATCCGTAGTGAACAATCCCTGAAACTTGCGTATCACTTTGTTCAGCAACTGATTGTCACAAGTTGGCATTGCTCTGGGTACGTTCACTTCAATTTGTCCAAGCTGGGTTTTGCGCTTTCCCACCAGTGGAACCACCCCATACTTCGTTACCAGTTTATCATGCTTCAAATCAATCACGGCTTCAACGCGGTCAAGAAAATCCGCCCCCAAGATAGTCTGACGTGCGTCGGGGGCAATGACGAACGGTTGTTTGACTACCTGACCATCGATTCGAACACCATATTCTGCCAGACCATCAACTTTCAGAGTAAACCCACCGACCGTTCGGATTACCATCGCACACGGCCGCACAATCTTTCCTGATCTCGGCCCAGTCAACGGAATCGCAGCCCCAGTGTCAATCAAACAGTACTCCAGAGCTACCATTGACTTCTAACCTAGCCTGAACTGCTGTCTTATCAACCGCCCCTATTACCGGATCCTCATTCCCAAACAAAGAACAATCGACGAAACGTTTATTAGGGTATGACCTTTTCTTGTCGACTGGGCAATATCTTCTCCATTGTCCACGTCTTCCGTATCCGTAACAGATGTCGCCACGGTTCTCCTCCTTTTTCACCTTCAAAGCCGCCACTTCCTGAGTCAGCTTTCCCACTGCGCTTCGAAGGTCATTCGGGTCACTCGGTTCGCTTGCCTCCACCTCGTTGACTGTCGCGGCATTTTCTGCTAGCAATTGTCGAGCTACATCGGCCAACTGTTCCAGCGTCATGGGATGTGCAATGTGAGCAACCCTGAGCTGATCCCGGACTGTTGGTGGCATCCCGTCCAATAACTGTGCCGTCAGCAGACGTTGTTCTGAGTCCTAGTCCAAATGTGGCAGGGCTCTTGACAACGCTGCCCGCAGGGACACGGCGTAGACCAGAGCGTCGCCTCCTGGTCCAAGCCGGGCGCCCTTGAACCGTCTCATTGCCTCCTGGCAGTCAGCAGGGCTGTCGAACCCGGCGATCAGCACCTTCTTCGCGGCGGCCCACTCCAGCTTCGCAGGGTCCCTTCGCGCCGCATCCAGCACCGCCTTTGCCCTACCCTTGAGCAGCATCCGCAGAGCCGCCAGCTTCGCCGGGTCTGACCGCTTCCGCCACGTCCTCGAAGTCCTCCAGGAAACTCCGAACATCCCCATTCTCAAACGGCTGTGGCCACGGGATCTTCATCCTCGTATCCTGGTCAGGGCACCAATCTTTGTGAACCGAGAAAGCGGATGGCACAGGAGTTGTTTATTTGGGAAACCAATACACGACTTATGCGTCTCAACGGGACTACGGACAGAAACACTCATCTGCACGCCACACTCGTCTGAGGATGTTCCAGTCGGTTGGACACCATGTCTTAGTTTCGTGATGCGGCGAAAGCCATTCCACGTGATGCTGCCCTCTAATGATCCCTCCCCTATTTGTTCCGCGTTCATTTCGATCCAAGCTGCTGCTGAATAGTGGTGTGAGTAGTATGGTGCGACCGTCTATCCTCACTACATTCGCGTTAATTACGCGATACCAACCGCAGAATTCACGTGACTCCACGACCACCACTGTCGATCAGGCTGGAGCAGGTCATCGTCATACCCGTTGCAACCAAATCAGTGGATTTGATGCATTTTAGGAATGCGTTCCGTGACTTCCAATCGTGGGTTCTGGTAAGACCAGCTTTGGACGTCAGATATTTGGAAATCTTTTTATTACATCTGCTTTTGTCCCAGTTGTCTGTTGTAATACCAAACCCGAACATAACACAGGGGCTAACTACTTAAGGAAATTCACTTTTTTCCAAACATTAACACCAGTACAGTGCGATCCATGACCTCCACAATGTTTGTAAAGGACACGAATAAGATGGTTTTCAGATTTGTTTCGAACAAGTCCTGCATGCCAGCTACCTTTTAAAGTTTACGTCGGACGATAAAGCTACAATCCGTCTGCTGTGCTTTCTAGTGAAGTATCTGGCCGACCGTCACACGTTTTTTGACAGTGCACATAGTGATTCTACATTCCCACCCTGTCAGGATGTACAAATCAGTTGCTTGTTTGGAGAGAGTCAGAATAAGTGGATACACTTGAGTACCTTTGTAACGCGATGTCAGCAGTCCACAAGGCAAATCGAACTTACGCACCTTATTTCACGTTGGATGGGACAGAGGACGTTTGGTATAGCATCCTCAACATCACAGATTAACAGGTTGCGTCGAGACGCTGTTTCGCCCAATTGGAAGAAATGACCAACCAATTCGCTGGCGAAAACTTAGAGCCCCAACAGAACAGCACAAAAATAGAGATGTTGTGAACGCCATGCAGTTGCGAGGAAAGATGTTCAATGACGAAGCTCATATTCTTAAAAACGGATGACTTGTAAAGTGTACACGTGCCGATAAGAAATACGGTATACTGTCGTTACGACTGAGGAGGATATTCTCTCCACAGTATCGACTGGTTGTGTGACGTAAGCTGGATATTTTCCACTAATCTTTTCCTTAGTTTAATCTATCAAAACACAGCTTCATCGATCTCAACTTGTTGATTGAAAAATAATGGGAAACTGGACAACCCATTGGAATATGAAAGGCGAACAGATACTTTATTTGTGTAGCGATATAATCAAGTGCATCCAGAACAACCGTACTGAGACGGTATGATAATGGGGAGCATCATAAGCGGATAGCTAACAACAGACGTCCATTAGAAACTACTACACAAGAGTACCCTCAGAATTCAAAGCAACGTTAATGTGGCTCATCTATGGATTGCTGTCTGATCAACTGAAGAGAGTGGGTTGGTGCTTCTTGATTGCATTACCACGAGGACTTACTTCGACGATGTCTGACCGTAATACTTTTTGACCGAATAGCTCAAGATGACATTGTTTCGACTTATTGACGCTAACTCGCAATAAAAGTTACGACTCATGACAACTGATTGCTTGCTTTGGTCTTCTCAAACAACGAAACCCAATTCCACAAAGCACATCTTGGATCCTTCGAACGACTGGTTCTCAGGAGTATAAAATGCACACAGTACTGCATTTGAGATAGGTGCTTTCGAGTATGTAGTGGTCGACAAAACAGGAACATAGTGCGGGATTTACGGATAATATGAAAATAGCAGTCGATGAAGGAATCTTCAGAAGAGGTCGACCAACTCCGTAACAGAATCTTTGAAAACCAAACCGCTATGTTGCTCATGGAGAATTATTGCTAAATGCGTTGCAGTCCTGTTCAACAGTGTATGATTCTCCGAATGCGGCATCTGAGTGAATGAAGTTGCGGGATGTGTAAGCTCGTGTGAAGATCGATAATTAAGAGTCACATGCTAACAGCGAAGGTCGCCTAGGTGGCCGATAGCGAAAGAAACATGGATGTAAGTAAACGTAAGATAAGTCAAAAGTGACAGTCACGCACTATCAGATCATGGTTATGGGAGCAAACGGACACTAACCGTCCCTTTTCACTTATTTGTTCGGAATCACACATGACGAGATTATTTTTGGTTACTCATGAGGTGAACAAATAGCAAACAAAAATCAACACGAGTTTCACCTTTTCCAACAGAAATTTTCATCTTTGTCCCACGTTACTGATCAACACATGATATAGTTGGTGCTTAAATAGGCAGTCTATCTGATTGAAGAATCACTGTTTAGCCGACTGCTTCCGCAAGATGTAAATATTCGAAGTGTGGTTGCATACAAACGAAAAACTTGATATCTTCAAGACATTTCGTCTTTAGCCCTTCCACGAAAACTCGAATGAGTTGCAACTTCAAGGAATCAGCATCGTTACGGAATTTAGGAAATAGGAATTACTAATGCTAACGTAGTAAACAAAGGAGGTGCACCTAGAAAAGAGCTGCGCACCCTATTTCCAAGTTGGGCCTTCTATTCCTTTTACCAGTACAACGAGATGACTCTGCGGGACATGAAAACCTCGTCCGATCCTTTCAACCAATGGATTAACAGCCAGTAGTAAAGTGAATCGATTTATCAGTGCTATTTCTGCTATGATACGCAAAGTCCGGAAGGCGCGGCTTACTGACCAGTACGCTGAAGACTTAACCACCTGCTTTGCTTGCCAAGCCGTGTGTTTCTGTTGATAAGTGGAAATAGACAGCTACCCAATGCGCTCGTAGTTAGCAACTATTCACAGAGATTACTCTATGAAGAACCAAGTGACCACAGCACGCCTTTTCGGATGACGATAGCCCATCATTTTTATTTTCGACCGACTGTGATGTTATCTAGTCCCTAAACCACTGACCCCATCAATTCGCTGTAGTTGTAACCTTTGAAAATCAAAAGTGTCTAACACGTTGGATTGTCATCCACCTCCGTGCCGAACTACTGGACACTAGCTGAAATGCCTGCTTAAAGTACGCCTTTTCTAATAAAGCATTACCTATACCCACAATACTGTGGTGCTTATTTCGGATAAATGGGTGCGATCGACATACCTTTACGCAACATGTTTTACACGCAGCGGGTAACCTTTCACAAGCCGTTGCGGTTGCCACATGGTAAAGCAGAACAAAGCGACAGCATGTTGTCGAGCTACAACCTGTTCAGTAGGATCGACAGTCCTAGACGAAACCACGGTACTGGTTACTAACGACTTTGTGGCTTTCTGGAGTCGAACGTGATCTGCGGGAGGAGGACTCAAAGTGGAATAACGACGAGCTGAATGTCTAAAACTAGCTCACACTCGGTACATAATTGCAGCAGCCGGACACCATCGTTTAAGAAGCGTTACGTTAGTACAGCCTTTCCCCCGAACGAAATTCAGCAACGCCCATTCGGTCGATCTGATCATTCATATCCCCGGCTGGAAAAGTTGTATCCGCACTGCGTCAACCCTAGTGGAATGTCACCGAAGTCGCCAGTTCCCCGAAAATATTGTGTCAAGGGCTAACAATGTACACTGGCGGGTGACCTTCATAGTTGGCACGGTCATGCGTCCTTTCGTCCTTCAACCCTTCTGCCAAATCTCTGGCACCCCACCTACGCGCCTCGACGCTCACATGCCTACATCCCGCCTACGCGCATCACTGTACTGTTCGGCTCATCGTTTGGTCCACCTTTGGTTTGGTCTTCTGATTGGCCACAAACCTTCTAAATAAGATCTGGTTTGTGGTCGTATTATCTTCAGATTGAGTGACATGAGGGAACTCTGTCCGGAGGCCAGTCTTCTCTCTGTGTTCATGCGTTAGCCTCAGGTGGTTGGGTTGGCAATGATTTCTCCAACTAGTCGTGCATATTCCGTGGTCCGTTACCGTTGTCTGCCGTTTCGTTAAACGCCATTTCACTTGCCATTATTTCCTTATCTGTTTACGTGCTCGTAGGACGTTGAACCAGTTACAACATGGGGGCACTTGTATCCGAATAAAAGCCGTCTTCAACGATGGTATTACAACAGACAACTGGAACAAAAGCAGATGTAATAAAAAGATTTCCAAATATCTGACGTCCAAAGCTGGTCTTACCAGAACCCACGATTGGAAGTCACGGAACGCACTCCTAAAATGCATCAAATCCACTGATTTGGTTGCAACGGGTATGACGATGACCTGCTCCAGCCTGATCGACAGTGGTGGTCGTGGAGTCACGTGAATTCTGCGGTTGGTATCGCGTAATTAACGCGAATGTAGTGAGGATAGACGGTCGCACCATACTACTCACACCACTATTCAGCAGCAGCTTGGATCGAAATGAACGCGGAACAAATAGGGGAGGGATCATTAGAGGGCAGCATCACGTGGAATGGCTTTCGCCGCATCACGAAACTGAGACATGGTGTCCAACCGACTGGA
>QNGE01003110.1:73601-89118 GCA_008508345.1 Paragonimus westermani
GGGGGGTGTTGCGGGTTGGAATTATGACTCATAAACGAGAGAGAGCGCGTTGCATGGGACTGGCGATTTGGACAATAAAGATTGTGCTTTATTGGACGCCTTCTCAGTACAATTAGTCAGATATAACGGGAGAGCCAACGTGTTCCGTCTTGAAGCAATCGAACGACCCGATCATTACACATAGGCGAACGTGATTGAGCGCTTAGATACACCATTCCCGTGGTGTCCAGTGCCTAGCATGATACACTCATGAGAACGTAATTCACGGTCTGATTAGCTCAGTAAAAGTAAGACAACAGCTTAAAGCGATCGACCAAAAAATTGGTGATTGTGAGGACTGTGAGTAAATCTAAGTGGCGCTCAGTCTACACTCTGTAGCTCTTGAAAAAACGTTGCCATGGTATGTCTTCGGTGGGAGCGGATTAGTACTCTTCCAGCCGTTTTCGATTTAACCCGTTAGTACTTAACAGACAGAATTCGAATCAGTCAGGTGACACCAAAAATGATTAAAAGGGAATAGTGATGGCACGATGGCTGACCAACACGTAAGGGAAAAGGGTGTGAGCAATAATGTAGGAGTCCTCAAACTTTGGGGAAGTGTTCAAACACGTCGGTTGGAGGCAATCAGATGTTGCTGGGCTATGATAGCCGATTATGAGAAATCAGCACAACTGACTGAGACACAGCTTACTGTGACAACAAAAATATGACTATACCGGCCTGAAAATGATGCAGCAAGTAGTGGAAGGTCACAAGGAAAATCGAACACAGTGGCGTAATCAAATCAAGTGAAACAGATCGCGCTGTCTACGCATCGAAGTATAAAATTAGATGGGACCTACTTGTCACCAACATTCGCGTTAAAAAGTCCCGCAGAGTCTTTGTCTCTTGCGATATGCTGACATAATAAACTCAAGCCGCGCACAGTTTTTAACAGGCTATCAGGGAAGCAAGGGGATGTATTGGCTGGGATTGAATCGTTCGACGCCACAAATCGGGCCACTGTAATCATTCCTGGTAGGTCCAACGAAGCGAAATTCTCCGCACGTGACAGAATCGCACTAATTACTCCTTCGTGCTGAATCGTCGGAAGCCCTGTCAAGCTTAGCCAATATTGTTCGATCTCTTTGTGATCGTTGGAAATAGGAGCATAAACGGATAGTATGTGATCCAGCTCTAAGGCTAGAGCGACCGCTTCCGCTTGTACAGAAGGAGCGACGGGTAAGGAGGTGGCTGCGCTAGATGGGCGGACGAAAATAAAGCCGACGTAAACAATGGAAATCACACCAACTTTTTAAGGGGAGGAAAACATTAGCAACGAACTTGGTGAGACCGCATTGGCATAATGCATATTCCGAAACTACATTGTCTAAGCAAGATAAACGGGTGGGAACGATGACAAGTGAACCCACTGGTCTAGTGCGAAGTTAACCTTTCCGACCTATTATGAAGCTTGTTTGGAGTACAAACAACCCGACAACCACAAGTGTTTTCACTGTCTGTACACCTTTGTTGAAACGCTGAAGTTGTCAGGGTCATCTTATCTGGTAACTCATCGTAGACTCTTTCTGATACGAGACGACAAACGACACGCATTTTTCTGATCCTGACAAGTGAAACATCTCAGGACCCAGGTGCCAGTTCAGTGCCAAATTCATTTCCAGCGTGAAATCAGCCAGAAACATAGTCTTCAAATAAAATATGGAGCCAGCTGAACTACCACTACATTTTCATTAGTGAGCCAGAACCTTAAACAAAAATGCAACAAAAAGCGAACGCCACAACTTACCGTTTTAGAGCCCCTTTCCGAGTGTCGGTCAAAGAGACATTGTGTCTGATTGAGCTGATCAACCTTTCCACAGCTGTTTTGCACGCGGCTATTTCGTTTGGTTCCAAAAACTCTTTGGGTAGATGTTCGAACAAGGAGATAGCCATCTAAAAAATAGAACAGAGTGAATGAGCCAAAACCGAAGCGGAATAAGATTCCATTTTCCAAGTCTGAGAGGGCAACTTACATAGTTGACAGGTTACTTGAGAAGATAAGCCACAAATAATCATAGATCAGACACAGTCATAAATTTAGCACAATGTACATGCGTACACTACGCGAAAAAACTATAAGATAACATGAAATCTTAAAAATAGTTTAGCAGTGGCAAGTCAAAGCATAATTTCTCAAGTTGAACGGCGATCAGTGCGCATACTACTAATGAAAGTTTATTGGTAGACGTTTATCCTGAGTGGGTTGATAAAAGAATTCACAGAAACCATTCTAACAAGACAAACTAAGCAGTGAAAACCGTTAGGAAATTGTCGTGCTAGTGATGCCTTACTTTCATTTATAGCTTGGTTGCCTGTTTGTAACGTGTGGGCACTATGACATTTAACGTTTGGATAGACATTGTTGCTTCTAGTAGTTAGGTCTCCTTCACTCCCTTTTCTTATCCCCTGCCTAGGTCTTGCTATCTTCAATGTTGTATAACAGCTGAAAAACCGAAACATGGCATTTCGGCAAGCTCCGAACAAATGGACCAATGAGAGTTAGACATATTATTTCATCCTCCAATTAAGATACCATTCAAATCCGCCACCAAGCTTTAGGGCGCAATATTCTTATGCAAGTATTGCATGAATGTGCCCTACAGTTTGTTGAACAGGTTTGAACCAACACTACGAGTCGAACAGTTTAGGATATACCTCTAGCGGAAGAGCCACATATGTTTGAAGGGAGACGTCTTCTTGCCAGAAAACTACACTTCTGTGGATTTAGAGTAACAAATAGCGGACAATTTTGTGGATCCTACCAACAAGAATTACCAATCCGTTTGTCATCTGGAATAGGCAATTCGTCTACATCCGTCGTTAAAAATGCAACCGAGCTAGCACCGATCGCCTGTCAATGATGTTCTCATGGAAGCAACTCTCAAACATCCGACGGTCATGTCAGCACCACATCCGAATGACGCGGCCACACGAACTGAAATGCCCTCTATCCGTCAACATCACATATTCACAATGAAATGGCCACTAGAAACGGGTCTAAACGCACTCCCCAAAAAATCCTCGATGAAGCCATAAATAAGGAAAAAACACAAGTATGTCGATCGTCGAAACGGCGCTTTAACGCCTGGTATCACACTATACAACACAGATTGCCAGTTGGTCGACTAGTAACGAGGTGTTCAAGATAACAAGAGGAAAAACACTATTGTTAGATTTACTGTGGAAATTCCCCAAAAGATGCATGTGGGTCGACTGTACACGAGTACACAACAGATCGTGTACGTACGAACATGTTATCATGGGAAAATAGCACAAATATTGAACGGAGAGGTTGCGACCGCTTACTTTATTCACACCCAAGAAAGTCTCCGATTCCAACAGAGGCCAATAGCGTGTAAAGCGTTCTAAATGTTGCTGAGCTGGAAACAGAAAGAGTAGGAGATCTACGGTACATGCACCTCGATCAAGATAGAGCACAGCATGTCGGGTGAAAAATGGAACACGGGAACCTTTACAAGCTGTTAAACCAGTAGGGCTTTTGCTATCAGATAAGTCATAGTAGAACGAATATCAGGTAATTCGTTTTACGCTGTGGATGCACAATTCTGTAGCTCAAGATAGTCTGGCTGGTTGCTGTTCATAGGATTGTAGGTACAAAATTCAGCCGCCTCGGTTATTCTTGTCTTGTTTAAGGTAATATGACAACAAATCAAGGTTGGTAAGGTCCGTGTCTGGAGAAGGTTGCCACTGTGATCTAAGTGAAGGGAGGATGATGCGCACAAATCGTAAACAACGCACTGCGCTCCATCGATTGTGATTCCGCCCACACTTTGCATCTGGTATTTCCTCGAAGGTGAGTGGTGTGAGATTCTGCTCACTGACATTCACCGAGCCGGATCACAGTCACGCGTGATCAGGGTCGGATAGTAGTCGATGTGTATGTGGTTTGCATAACCTGCTGCGAATCATCCAACGCTCTTGAGACTACAGGATGTACATTGTGATGCAGAAAGCGTGTAAAGAATTTACGATACCTTATCTGAATAATGGGCTTTGACAGAGTAAAGAGGCGATCGAAAATCAGTACAATAAAGCGCAAACTACAGACGCACTTGAAAGTACGGTTAGAAATGGAAATACCAGTACAATTACTAGGGCAGAGTCAGCTTGCTGTGACCGTATAAGAAGATATCGATTGTTGGGTGTCAACTGCATCCGAACAGACGGTCGGATGGCAAGG
Organism: Paragonimus westermani; assembly: GCA_008508345.1. NCBI lineage: Eukaryota > Metazoa > Platyhelminthes > Trematoda > Plagiorchiida > Troglotrematidae > Paragonimus > Paragonimus westermani. The sequence continues at coordinate 77,845 of QNGE01003110.1, forward strand.
TACCGAAGGCGATGCAAAACGTGAACCAATTTAGCGCTACCAGGATGCATTTTATATCCTCATCACTCAATCAAATAACTGATCGTTGTACTGTATATTCAGGTATAGTAACAGGATCAAACGTCAGGGTGATGCTGTTGAGTATGAGAAAAGTGATGTAGAAGGAAGCATAGTAGAGAAACAAATGTGAAACACTCGGACAGAGCTGAAACCAACGACCGAAACTGTATCCATCTGTTTAATTCACGCATTATCAACTGACCTACAAAGTTACACAGAAATCACGGAAAACTTTTACTGGGAACCTGTTACTACCTTGTTCCACTGTCCCCAGGGATTCGCTCCCATAATGAATGAGGAAAACTGTCCAGGTAATATATTTCGAACAGCCACTTTAGGATCAATAAACTGGACTACTGAGATAACAAAATTGAGTTCCTGAGGTGCAGTTTGACAGATTTCGTTAAGCGGGGACAAATTGAGTCTCGGGTGCAGTCAAACCAGCGACAAGAGTCACATGTCTCTATGTGGCAGGTACTGCATCACCTGTGCAACGAGGTCAACAATATGACCTCTTCAAGTCTAACCAGATATGTCAAATCATTTATCATCTGGTTAGACCCGTTTTGAAGAAACACACTCAACCAGTTAACATGTAACATGCAACAAAATCATTTCAACTGATGACGGTTGGGAAGCGTTGTGATCGGTCTATTTGGTTAGCAAACATGCGACATCAAACTTCAGCACTGTCTCATTATTCATGCTCAATAAGCCTCCTACCGTCAGGGGCTGGATATCGTTGGGCAGCCTAAACCTAGAACAATACAGGATGACCTGGTCTCGAATCCCCTACTGCATGACACGTAGTCGGAGCCGCTGTTGCTGAGATACTTCGAGCAACGAACGTCGAGGGGACATTGAAAATAGCAAGAAGGAGTTATATGTAGGATGTAGTGTGTGAGTACGTCGGTCAATAAATCTAAATTCTAACCACTGTTATGAACTAGTGAGGTCCACCCGCAGCAAACGTTCTGCACCAGTACTGCTGAAACCTTTCTCTACAGCGCTTTTCAATCGTATTTGCTGATACCTCGTTCCCTTGGTGCCACCGTGTAGTGTTGATGTGCTGACGCTGGGGCCAAACGAGATGGACGGACGATTTGGTCAATGAAAGACTGGACACGCAAATCAACTGATTTGGAACAATCCAGGATGGGAGCCAAGGGCGGATGAACCAAAGGATACACCGTTGCTAATGTATGCAAATACATTACAGACCCATGACAGGTGAGCAAAAGCGCTTCGTTGGTCGGTATACTTGCGGCGCGAGAATCAACGGGCAAAGAAAGTGATGAAACCGGAAGGCGATGGGCCAGGGCGACAGAACGACCTAGAGTAGAGAAGCAAACGGGAAACACATAAAACGAGATAGTGAAGAACCACTCAAAAAACTAACTTCGTGACAATCAGCGTAAGTATGTAGCTGCAAGAATACCGTTCATACAAGAAACAGAATTCGTAGGACTGAAGTTCTAGTCAAGTTTATCTATGTGATTTGAAACAACTGAACTGTGATGGCAAGGGATGGTTAAAAAAGCCACATACGTAGCCAAAGAAGCCGACTGTCTTCTACTATACAGTGACTAATAAATTACCTCCCAGAACGAACTGTGCGAGACATGTTGATGCGCGATTGCCAACGTCTGCCAAAGTGACACGGTAGGCGGCTGTGGTATAGCGCAGAACAGCTATAAGGGGAAAGCGAGTACTGTGTATGAGATGGGAAATAATGCAGCATATTTAGTTAACAGGTCATCTATATACTCCTATTCGGATAATCCGTAGTGTCAGGTCTTAAGGCACAACGCAACGTCCGTTAACTTTATCATCTCGAATTCATGCGTTCAACCAGACATTTCTAGCTTTAAACAAGCTAGCAATGCACAAGTTGTTACAAATATATAAAGTCAGTGTGACTCAAACCCAAACCCACATACAAGTGTCTGACAACTTAGGAAGAACTGCCATTTCGACAAAAAATGGTGACAACGGCACAAAAACATGAGACCTTTTAAATAACAAAACATTAGAGAAAGAAACCAATGGACTCATGTTTTGGGTCGAGTGAATTACACGATGTATATGTCACATGCACGGGGCGCAATGTGAATTCATCACTCCCTAGCTTAGTGCTTAATTCACGTACAGATAACATTTTTACGTCTTGTCAGATTCTGAAACAGCATCACGTGTACCACCAGCCAACCATCGCCGTATTTCTCGGCTATAAAGGTACGTTCGATTCGGTGAATCGATCTACACTCTTAGATTCACATGAACGCAGAGATGTACCGACCAATTATGTGAAAATATTGTCGGCGCTTTATTCCCATACTTCAACTCAGGTTGGGGTTTATGGTAAACTGTCTGGCAGTTTCAACACCAGGAGTGGCGTACGTCAAGGCTGTCCGCTCACCATTTTTTGCTCAATTCTGCCATAGACGAAATAATGAAGGATTGTCTCCGATACTCCAAAAATGCCCACATGGATCTCCTACCTGATGAAAGACCAGTTGACCTTGATTATGCTGACGACATGGTGTTGCTGTTTGAGAACTTTCAAGCAGCACAACTAACCTCAAACGTTATTTTACGTTCTCCTAAAGGCTTCGGAATGAGCTTCGTGATCTCAAAATGCAAAGTGGTTAGGCAAGATTGCTGTGACTATGTAAATTTAATGTAAGATAATGAAATCATGGAGGTTGTTGACCGGTTCGCTTACTTGGAAAGCTGCATTATCTACGGTAGAGGTGTAGATAACGAAATGGAAGCCCGTATCTCTGAAGTTGAAGCGGTGTTCGCTAATCTGAGATACCTACGGTGACAGAGATATATATATCTCTCTCTCCGAAGCTTAATGGTCGCGTGTATCACTTTACAGCAGCGATACTTGGTCGTTCAGGATAGAAGACGTAAACCGTCTTCAGGTATTCTGCGTTCAATCGCCCCTATCGGGTAACGCCAGTGAGTAAGCAACAAAGAGGTTGGGAAGTGGGTGTTTGGCACCGATTTTCAAACGAATTCTTTGTTTAGCCCTTAGATTTGGACAGACTTAGATGTTTAGGTCGCATATGAAGGATTCCAGCTATTCGCCTGCCACATCGTGCAGTCTTTGCTGACGCTGCGGCCGACTGGCGTAAGATGAGTAAATGGCGACCTGGTGCAAATGAGTGAAATCGTTTACGAAAGGGGTTGGTCGCTGTCGAAAGGGTTTTTCTCCAAGGCGACTCAGAGTCGGTGGCTGGAGACTAGGTGATATTGTGGTGGATTGTCAGGCCGGAGGTGCGAGTTTTCGAGCGCTCAGCCGAATACCTCAATGCGGGGGAGGTACGTTCAAAAGCCTGCTGCGATCGAATCAAGAACAACGTGCGCGACCGGATGAGTCATCGCTCGACTGGATCGGACCAACGGGCGAGGCAGGGCAGGCGAAATACGACAGACGGCCAGATCGGAGGCGTGGTTTTTCCAACATTTAGAGGAACATCTCGACACGATGTTGGAATACGGTCAAGGCCAACATTGGGTGGATGGCGGACAGCACGAGCAGCCGGACGAGCCATCGCGCAACGAAATCGGACAAACAGACGAGGAATGGCAAGCGGAAAACCCCCCGATAGAAGGCGCCGATCACACACGTAAACCGGTCAGAAGTGCACACGACGTGTGAACGGAAACCGGGGGGTGTTGCGGGTTGGAATTATGACTCATAAACGAGAGAGCGCGCGTTGCATGGGACTGGCGATTTGGACAATAAAGATTGTGCTTTATTGGACGCCTTCTCGCTACAATATGGCGGCTAACCGAGCTCAGTGACGTGAGTGTTGTCGTTGTTTAGCCGAGCTGTCTGTGAAGTGGGTGCACTGAACGACGTGGGGCAGTGAAAGCCCTAAAGAAGCTGTCTTACCTTACTTTCACTTACAGCTCGGTTGATTGTTTGCAAGGTGCAGGCACCTTGATGTATGTTTAAATATAGTTGTAGCTATCTTTATTAGTTATATCCACTCCTCTCTTCCTATACAGAGTTTGCTTTTTCTACCTCATGGTTGTGTTGCAGCTAAGCGTCAGTGGTTCAGATGTACTGCTGTCTATGGTGATGATGATGACGATGATAGTGCTTAGTTCTTAGGAGGTGGATAGGAAGGAGCGACTCGGTTTTCACTTATAGCGTCATCACCTTCGCTGACAGCATTACATCAACAGTCGGCTTCAATACGTTAATATGATACAAAACTGATACAATACGCAGTCAAGTCTGTCGCGTATCTACTGTTCCAGTAATTAAGACATCAGGACGCAAGAGAAACTGGAATGTATGATATCCCTCAACAGGAAATGTCCAAATTTCAATTGTGTGAAAATGGTGTGCAAAACACGACCGATTGGCATACCTCCTTAAACAAAAAGCGCCACTAAATACAGATGTATGACTGTAGTTTTCAACTTATTGCGAAAGGGAAGTTGTCTTGTGAATTGCACTACGTATCGTCAAAGCAATACAATCCTATATGGTGCGATGTTGCAAAAAACAAGAGGTGTAGCAATCTGAAACGAGGGTTGTCTTAAGGGTAGTGTACTGTTAGTGAAAAGGAACCACTTATTGTCCGAGACGGTTCGAACATAGTAACCGGCGGCATCGTGTAGTAATGAACATATCAACTAGACGGGCAGATAAACACAGCAAAAGTAAGGAGAGATTTCTTAATGAGTCGGGCTGGTTGCACGGAGCACTTGATTGCTGCACTTTGCAACTTTGCGACCGCTTGTAAAAGCCACAATAGTTGTCAAAATCATCATGCTACTTGAGACTGGCATGCTGGGCGTTTCTTCGCACGCTTACCGGAGAAGGCGTTCATGTGTTATTTGCAATATGGAGCTACGGAGGGAAAAAAGTGATTATCTTTTTAGTGAATAAGAATGTCTATTTACGAAGAGGATTTTTGTTGTGTTGTCATAAGGTGCTCTACAGAGAAGAGTCCAAACACGGTGCAGGAGATAATCTACGGTTTACTGCGGAAACCATGGAGAAAATGTCAGTGTTCGCTTGTGAATTGCCAATGAGCAAACCCAACGTAATCGAACTGCGGCAGGTGCTCTGTTTTACTAGCTATCATGAGTGAACAGCCAGAGAAATGGTATGAGAATAAAGCTACGAAGAGCGAGTAACCAAAGTGCCGTCGGAAGCGAACGCATTTGAGGTACTTACTTAAGTGCCTCAGCTATGCAAAACAACTTAAATGAGGCACCATTATGGTGTCTGCCACCAGTTAACAGAAAGCTAAACACCATGAGGACGGAAAAACCCGTATTCTACGAAAGTGAAGGCAGTGGTAATCGCAAGTCTTGACTGCTACAACTTGGACGCAACTTAAACTTTGTCGGAGCTTTTTCATTCAGATATACTGCTCAGGCTACTCTAACATAATCCAGTATGTTAGGGCTCATCAGAAGTATAGATAATCATTTGTACTGAGAGCTGAATTTTGGATTGCACGCTAAGGGCACGGGCGTGTTGGTCACTCTTCCGTTGACCACACAGAAAGTGCGATGAAACCACCATATCTAAACACTTAGTCATAACCACATTCGCGTAATGACTGATGAGAAGGCTACAGGTAAATCTCACTGACAGAACATTTATAATCTGGCATTGCTAACCGCTAATCTCTTCCGGTTTACGAAGTGCTACCTCGAGAAACATGAGAATAATAGGAAACGAAAAGCATTACATAAGAAAAGATCAACCGTGGGATGTTTACGATAAACAAGAAACAGCCTTGTCTATTAGCAGATAGTATTCGAAGAGCATACTATCTGCTACGGTGCGTAATTTTTGGAAATTGCGATCTACCAAATAGCAGATATCGCGTAAACACACCTACATGAATCAGAAGACTTTGGCGTCACCCATTTGATGCCCAACGTCTTTGAGAAACCAGATTTAGGTCTTTGCAGTGCAGGCAATGTGGTCTCGTCTCCGTCTGCAGTCTCCATACGAATCACCAACTGGTCGATGACGCCGATATGCCTTAGGAGGTCGTGCGCCTCTGCACGGTGTAACAACTCCACACCGTACATAGCGCTGCTGGAGCTGGCATTGGCCTCCTCCTTCATCGGTATATCTTGCACAAGGGTACTAGCCAAATTGTAGTGCGATTCAACCAGTCTCATCATACCGCGGTACAGGTCCAAACTGGACGCAGGCAGTCGATGGTACAGAAATCGATGGTCAGTATTATGGTGGTCTAACGTGGTAGGCAGCTGCGGAAAAAGAGAAAACAAGCAATTTGCAACAATGTAAAAAGTTGTCTTCACGTTAATCCACAAACCCATGTTTTACATGGTATCCATTGGGTTAATGAAATTAACTCAAAGACGAGGGTTTACAAGAAAACTTCGTAGGATCCTGGATGTAAGATACTGTTGGTGTGCAGAAAGGGCACATTTTGCATGCTGTAAACATTAATCACGCTAAGTCAACTGCAATAACGAAGGACGGTCGAAATGGTGACTGACGAGAAGTATTTTTGTTAGGAAAGATCCACAGCACACCTAGATTTAAACCCAATGAATCAAACAAAAGCGGCCCTCGTCGGGGAAACATTGGCTGAGCGTACGTAGACAAACCAGTTCCTCTTTTCGAGTGTGTATCGTCACGCATGCACGTAACTGGCCCGTCGAGCAAAATCGGGCACTTACTGTGCAATTCATATGCAAGTGGGCTACGTTATGGAATAATGATCGAGCCAAAGTGGTCGACGCTGGTAGCTGAGGTAACAGCCTCCTAAAGCTCAGAAAACCAAAACAAAAGCGTCCTTTTTTGAAGGGGAACCACTGCGTACATGCAGGCAAGTACAGTTCATTTGTTCAACGAACTCATCAGCACAGAAAATGAACAGTGATAATACTGTCTAATAGAATCGGTTGCACATTACAGCTGTGTTAATGTTTTGTGTTGATAAGATGAATACAGAAGACCAACCAAGGTTCCATCGTTGACGTTTACCAGGCCCACTGAGATTCGTCCCAACCGTAATCGTTGGGTACCCTGATGCCCACATCATGAGGCCACTGCACCAATTGTAGGTATTCAGCATAAAGAAACAATCAGTCAATTGTGCACACAGTGATAGCTTGGTGATCACAGCTAATTACACGGATGTAACGAACTGATTATTCACTTTTCAGTAATAATTTGCCCAACTCCATACCCCAAACTTACAAGAACTGTGAATTTCTATTCGTGATTCATTCACCCATTTCCCAGTCAAGTTCCAACCTGTCTGCCGGAACCTACGTTTTGCACCGCAGTCAGCCTTCGGTGATTGAGACCACTTGTACAGCTGTCACTAGCTTTGGTTTTATACGCATGTATTTGTAACAAGTCAACGGATTACATAAGAGGTCGTCGGCAGAATCACACAGAAAACATGGGGGAGACAGAAGCCAAGAGAAGTGAGAAATCGCAGGACGTGAAACATTACACGAACTAAACAGGCTGGTTTGGGAAACTTGGTAATTCACAGTAGGAGTGATATTGACTACGACTTTTCATGATACCCGAGAGCGTTGCTAGTCAGCTGTCGAACTCCAACCAATGAGATCCCAATGAAGCAAGTTTTGGCGTCAAATTTTTTCTGCCCCGAACTCAGGTTATAGTGTTCACAAGGCCGTCACATTCAGCCCAACCCAATGAACGCCGAGAATACAACGTAGTGAATGACAGATGGATAGGCGTCAGATGGGATCTATGAAACAAGAGTAAAATTCCCAACGGTCAGTAGAACCTGACCACACCGAAGAACCTCTCCACGGCTGATGATGTTTCCAATACACGCCGTTTATCCTTCGGGGACACCAACGATTGAAAACGAATACTAAACATTCTGCGGAATTGCCAGGTTTCTTAACCATAACGAAAGAGTGCTTGTGCGCATACGATATGCACTGTCATTCACAGAAAGACTAAGCTAATACTGGTATCACAGGTGGAGCAAGTCAGGAAACATACGATGTCCATAAATTCATTGGAAGGTCCATCACAGCCGAAGCGATTTCCCAGATGGGTGAGTTTTACAGCTTTTGACCGTCCACCGATAACAGCGAATGTTGCTACTGTCTCTGTAGCATAGAGTGAGGTCGTGCTAAACTGACAAACTGAAATACGCAATCCGTCGGGTTCGTTTCGTGAGGCACCACTGGTTATAACGAAATCGCTTGCGTAAGTCAGGAAATCTAGTACCCAGGAAGTGCTCTCACAGTTACTATACAAGATAGAACAATCACAGGGATGAACGATAGAAGTGAAGGAAAACGAAGTTGGATGTGTCTAGTGTGCATGCCACTCACTTCGATAGGTTGCGGCAACAAAGGTGAATCGTGAGCTTCCGAGGTGAACTCGGGTTCAGAGAGTACATCGATGAAAAGCCATTCGCTTGCCGTAATACGCGCATACCTGTAACATACAGTGACATACAAATGCACGTTCACAAGGGTAAGAAGGCAGACGAACCAGAACTCGTACAAGCAAACAGCGTTGCACGAGTGGTTCAATTTCATGAATTAACGGTGACTCGAGTTATCGTCAAATAACCAGACCTAATAAATTCCGAAGGCAACTCTTAACGATGGCTGAATAACCAAATTGATATAGAGGACGCAGATAGCATTATGGGTGAACAGGATGACAGTAATAAAAAAGTATGGCGCTCACTTAGAGTGCCTGTCAAACAAACTGGGATAACTATCCCAAAATAGTCCAAGGCAACCTGATTACTTCCTGAATAAAAATGCACGCAAAGAGACGCTATCCGCACAGCCGGCGATGTTAGTAACGAAGGAGATGGTAAGTGCAACTCAAAAAAGGCACGTTATGAAATACAAGAAAACTGAAGCATCAATAATCCCATGTCCGAACAAGCAAAAGAGCGGAGGGCATCTTTATGGTGAGCCACCTAGAAACAAAATCATAATCGATAATCCCTTGTCTTATCAAGTTGGTCTCATTCGCATTTTATTTGACAAAAACGTGCATACATGGACACGAATCCTAGGATAAAGCTGTAAACGGTTATGACCCGCACTGGTAGGAATCGCGCACGGTGGCCCCAGACAGACAAATAGAGTCGATGAATGAACGACTCTTTGAACACAGCAAGTAGGCACAAATTAGCAAGAGAATATGAACAAAAAGTCAACTGTGTAAATACGAGGTTTTCAGCCAGTCGTGGGTAGTGTAATTGACTGTTACAAAACAAACAGCTCGCATCAGAATAACATGTATACATCAAATGACCTATTGGAAGCTACATAGACTTACTCATTTGAACCAACTGGTTTAGATAACGCAGCCAACACAGATGGAATCCACGACGATATCTGCTCTCTACAGGGATGTCAGTTGAAAGTGGCACCAAAAGAAATCCGAATACCTCATGAAGGCGCTGAGGATGATAACTCGGCCAGCGTTAGTTCCATTTCTTTGTTCTTTTTGTGAGTTTGTAAGCATTTGTAACATGCTGCAACTGGCTTCCAAACCGGGCATAGATGCGCAATGTTTCAAATCCAGGTTTGCGTTAGATGGAGGACCTTCATGCGTGAAGATACTCCATAGCTAACCAAATAAGGGTTAGAAAAAGTAACTGCTTACCGCTTCGATATTCTGGTCTTCATCCAACCAAATACTGTGAATTTTCTCCTCTGTGTCAAAGGTAATGACAGAGATCTATCGAATAAAGCAGTGAATAATATACAATCTAAACCTACAGGTTTCTCGTGAGAGAAAACATCGAAAACAATTCGACAGTACTGAAGGACAGCATCCACAGTATTGGACCATACAGATTTTCGATACGAGGTTTTGACCACCGAAGTCTTTGTGCCCGAGTCGAATGGAATTTCATCGCCAAGTGTATTGAAATAAGCAGTGTGGTTCAAAACGAATACGGTTTTGTCACTGAATTCCATTTACGACAGTCTTCTACACAGCTGACGAACTCACAGATTGAGGTGATTCGACAAAAAGTCTTCTGAAGTTCGAAAAATAAGGTCAGTAACCATAAACATGAATTGAGAAATAAGGCATTGCTGTACCGCATGTTGTAATTTGTTGTACGGCGTCTATCACAGGACCTATGTAACAATGTGCAGATAGAATAGAATAGATAGAATAGAATGTAGAATGTGAAGTAATTGTGAAATCGCACTGGCCCACACACACGGCCGTGTTAGTTTGCCTGACTCTAAGTATGACCATGAACTCATATCCACGGGTCACCGAATGCAACACTTTCTATACAGTTTAGAAAAAGTCCAATGGTAAATAACTGAACAACGAATATTGATAAGCACGAGGTGATAAACCAAATCTATAGAAGTCGTACTCATCCCGCAGTTACGCCTAGAACGGTGTGCTCAAAAGTGGCTTTGTGAACTTCAAACAGTACGAAACAGGACGTTCAACAACTCATGCCCAGACGATGCGATTGCACACAAGGGTTCAAGCGTGTGCAAGCCAACAACGATAACGTCAAGCACGCAACCGCTCATCAATGTTACTGGAGTGGCAGGTTGATAACTTGGATGTGAAAGTGTAGCGTCGCCGGCTGCTAATTCAAGCAGCGTTCAAAGGTAGCTCGGTCACGTCATCGCTGAGGCGTACAAACGAGTGAGAACGTCAATCACCATGTACTCACAAGTAACAACGGGGGAAGTGGACAGTTTGATTAATTACCGCCGGGAACGTTGATGAAGCAGTAAAACGTCCTCAGCAGAAACAAAAACCGTGAGCCAATGCTGGTAACAAGAGCTGGAAGGCTCGGCAATCCGTCAAATAAAACCAGTTCAATGAGTAGCGACGGACATCGTCACAGCTATGGGAGAAGTGTAAATTATCATGCAAGACCCCAAACTGGGCGCCAAAATGTTTTTACAGCACCAGTACGCATCAGGTGTCATCATCATAGACAGCAATACATCAGTGGTTAACACTAATGCTTAACTGCCACACAATCATGAAACGTGAACCCTATATATAAAAGAGAAGGAAAAAAGAAGAGGACGGGAAGGGACCTAACTACTGAAAATGACTACGTCTACATTCATACATTCAGCATCAAGGTGCCTACACCTTGCAAACAACACAACCGAGCTGCAAGTGAGAGTAAGGCGTCATCAGCGAGACAGCTTCCTTACGGCTTTCACTGCCACGCGTCA
>QNGE01003111.1:0-72529 GCA_008508345.1 Paragonimus westermani
ACGGTAGCATAAGGTTGGGGAAACTCTGGGCGTAGGAATTCAAGATCTGGCATTTCAGTGGGTTTTATCACACCTAGGTTCTCTACAATTATTTTATTTCAGTTATTTAATTCAAGAGCATGCGTGTTGACAAAGTTTGTCCAACTCAGCTTCAGTTCCGAGATGCACAATGTGAAGGCGTCTGGTACCGATCGGTCGCTGTTTATTTTTGCGCAGATATTTCAGAAAATTCACCTGAAGCCGCAACTGTTCACGAATAAATATGATTATCGAATTTCCAGCGTACGATTACTCAGTTTCAACAGATTGTCCTGGTTGCATTAGTAATTCGTATGATTTTTGAGAGAAAATCTATAGCTAGCGCGATTCTCTAGAGATTACCTGCAGTACAAATGAGGAAGACACGTATTACCGAAAGATATAGAGAGGGTCTGGGCCTTAATTCTTTTAAATTGACGGCATTCTATCTTCATTTTGCAAACAGGATGTGGTGTGATGATACCAGGAATACAGATGCAAAATAATCAACTTCCCTCGACCTCAGGGCTAGTTTCGACATGGCCGTGATAACAATCAAACTGAGCGGACCGAGTGTTTATTGTAACATGCAGGCCGTCCGCTTTCGCTCTGACTGTCCGTGACACTTGTGGTGCGAATCCGGAGCAATATTGAGGCACCTGAGAACAGCGTTCTTCCGAAGTAGGGATTAGAACAACAGTCCTGAAAAGAGGAGCAATACAACCAGGCATGAGCTGAGGGCCCAGTAAGCCATGCACACGACTTACACAAACGTAAGTTAAAACGGCACCGACAACACAGCAGCACGCCCCGTCACACAACTCAAATTCAATTTGTGCGCTCTCGCTGGTCTCGGTTGCGCGTTATGTAACATGCAGGCCAGCCGACTCTACTGTGGATACCCGTGACTTCCGAACCAACCTTCGGGCAACGTGAACGCACCAGGGGACCGCGCTCTTCCGAAGTAGGGGTTCGAACAACAGTTCTGAAATGAGAAACAATACGAACAAACATGAGCCGAAGGCCCATGTACACGACTTACACAAAGGAAACCAAAACGGCACAGACAAAACGGCAGCACGCCCCGTTACACAACTCAAATTCAATCCGTGCGCGCTCGCTGGTTTCGGTTGCGCGTTACAGTTACATTTATCTCCCGAGCACAAGTCTACAGCGTTTGTCAACAATGCAGTAAAAAACAGTGGTAGGAAATAGTTATGGTGACAATCGCCATATCCGCCACAGTTTACATGAGGGTCAGGATTGTTATAGTTTTTGCGCCATCTATTTCTAAGGCGTTCAGTCGATCGTAAGTCTGGTGGTTCATTCTCAACGGCATCTTTAACGGACCTACTTGAACCTGGAATAGACTCATAGACATCGGAATTAGTAATAGGCACTGCAGGGGTAATAACAAGTAAATTATGGACAAATTGATGCATTTGTCAACGGTGGGCAAATCCGTCGTTTAAATCAATTCAGCGACACATTCGCGTACCCAAGTTGTTGGAAACAATTCATCCAGATGATTGGAGGTCATTGCCACGATGATACACAACGCCACCTGATTCCAAACTAAGCACGTTGGTTTGGAGAACATTGTTTTTGGACAGCTTGGCTGCCATTGGTGAGCAAAGGACTGCGATACGAGGGAAGTTTTCATCAAGCTAGTTTGAAAATACGACAAGTCACGACGGTTAGGTCAGTTTTTAGACAGGATGTTCAGTTTTCAGGCGCAGGAATGCCATGAAAGCAAATTTGCGCGGTTGCCGAATCTGCTGGGAACTACTTCCCGTATGTTTTCGACGACCGGAAGTTTCACTTGGCAATTTTTTGTTCAACTCTTCTAATTCTACAACTTACTCGAACATCCTCGGTCGCGATATTTCGTCGCTGGCCCTGCACATTTTAATAATTACCAAAGAGTGCGGTGAAATTCTTGCTCAAAAGTTGTCCTGAATCCGGTTATCTTTCTTGTACGCGTTGCCTGGGAACGTTTCAGCCGCAGGACGTCCTCTGGGTTTAGCTCGCAATTCTATATATAGAATGGCCGTGTGATAGCTCCAACTTCACGGTGCAACTGAATGAAACCGTTGTACCGAACCCGAGAAAAATACGCCTAGTGATGTTAAAAAGACTTTTGGGTAACAAGAGGGTACTGCTACTCTTTTGCACATGATTCGACGCACACACAGTTCAAGAAAGTGTACGGTTGGAAGATTCCCAATTTTTGGTACGAAAGTCAGAGTGGACTAACCATCGAAGTAATATGTGGCATTCGTAAGGCCGCGGGTGTGTGTACTCCTGCACTTATCATCATTAACTTTGGACCAGTTCAACAGGACAGGTTAACTCGGGTTTTAAGGCCGTTTTTACGGTAGGCGAATATTCGCCAGTGCTAACGACATCAAATTTTAACGTCATCAGTTACCGATTATAACCGAGAGGCAAAAATCAGGAAAGGACCACCAATGTATATCGAACATGAGAATGCGTTACGAAATGAGCATTGCGGTACTCCGCCTAATCTCAATCAACGGTTGGAGAACACACTATTTACGGGCATAGTAAGTGGACGATTGGCCAGAATCAGTCACAGCCTATGAGAATGGCTGCTCAACAGGCAATGGTGAGGTCCCAGCTGATTACAACGTCCCAGTTCATGAGGTCAAACGTTCTGACGGGGTAAAGATAGGCGAATTCGCTGTCGTTGCCTCGATCAACTGCTTCAGCTCAATAGTCAGCGGCCACCTGCAGGTTTGTGAAGTACGAACGACTATTATAAAAGCAGTGGTGTGCAGTGGCGAAGTCTCGAGATTAGGCACCTGTGGAGCGAATTGTGTATGAGTGTCTCTAAACGTTTTCGCGATACTCAGTTACAAGCCAACCGGTTGGTCTTCATTGAGATGGTTACGTTTACCGTCCCCGAAAATGAATGCGATCTGTGAGAGTTCCCAGCCGGTGGACGTTGTTCCTTGAATGGAGAACCCAAAGACAATAGGCTAAGTGGGTTTGCCGGCTGTTCGGTCATGAAGAGGTATGCCGCCAGGGCCAGTACAGCTGTCCTTAAGACACTTCAGTTAAGTCAGTGTCACTGTTAAGGCAGTGTTCAGCGTGTTGTTCCATCAATTCTACTATCATAACAAACCTGAATAGATGGAGCTGGCCGGGTTGAGTTGTCGCTGTAGAACTCATTAAGGACATTATTGGCTTCGGCACCAGAGCTAGTGGAGCCTGATGGACCCAAGAGTTGAAACGCCCCAATCTTCGCCCCATGAGTTGAAGATACCCACTGAAGAAAGGAATTTGGATCCACAGTAAGACGCTTGGTAAGAAGTTGCTGATAATGAAGACGGTTCTGGTGAGTTGTCGAGACACGCCGATTCCTCATCTCATCTCACAGCATCTGATTACTACCAGATCCAAACGGCCGATTACATGCTCAAGCAAGTCGCTTCCTCAAAGCAGGTTCATCGTTGCGACAGCTCGGTTGAAAAGAAACTCAGAAAGAATTTCAAGAATCCGCACTCCCATCCAACATGTTGTGGATGTGATGAATGTCATTGAACATATACTTTCACGTCAATTATCTAGGTTCATGTTGTACATTTTTCGGTACGGCGCGTGATTCTGGTACAAGCGTTTGATTGTCATTCATTCGTTGTGTTCTTCTCAATTTGGATATACGGGATGCTGGTCTCGCATTACGTTTAATATATTCGCAAACCACCACACATACGATCCAGGTGTTTTTCCAGTCTCTCTCTGTACAATCTAAACCGCTCAAAGAGCCGGTGCTTTCTGAGTAAATGAGCTTGAATTTAAAACGGAACTCTAAGTGTCGCGTTGGATTTCCTTAATTATCGGTGAAACATACTATTCTGTCTGCTCGTCTGCATTCTACCTTGATGTGGGACACATCGATTTTTCGGCAGATACGAACATGTTGTTTGCCCGGTGCTACTCAAATCAACAGCCGAGACTCGTCACTTCAGTAAACAAAAACTTGATTAGATGTCAGGTCGATCATTGGGATTAATAAAACACGTTGGGTGTATAGTTCTGCTGGGCTTTTACTCGTCGCCGTATAGAGCACATTCGTGACTTCATCGAGAAGTTACAACATGTTTGTCGTCTCCAGGATAGGTAAATGCACTGGAAGATTTGGAGGCACTTGCAGTTCAAGTGAGAAATTTCCAACTGCTTCGTTCGACCGTGGATGTCTAGGTACGCACAGGAGATGTCCGTAACCAAATCCAGTCAGTCAACCGCTCGACTAATTTGCTTTAAAAATGACTGCGGGTATCGGTAGCCAACGCATAAGAAACTCTTTTTTGTTTGTGAATTTAACATGAAAGTCATTCCAGACCAAATACAGCAGATTTCACGTATGGCCGACACGTAATGTTTGTCCAGATATGAGATGCAATAATCCTCATGTACAACACTAATCAGCTGATGTAAGTATTCGTATAAAAAAATGTGTGCTTAAACAAGCCTGTAAACCGATCGGTAGGAAAGACACACATGACCATCACTTCACCTAGTTTACGTCTATCACGTATAAACTACCCTTTTAACCACGCGTTGGGTCACTCCGGTGAATGTGCCCATGGCTCGTAAACATTTTTTGATCGGCACACCGTCCGATTGACCGACCAACGCAACGGCAGCACGTGACAATGTGTTCGCTGGCAAGCTTCGCAAGACGACGGCCATATAATCCACATGGATGGCTAAGGGGTGACTATGTTAACACGGTCAATACAATTACGTGGCGTTCGGGCAGTGCTCGTTTCACTCCTTGGCCATCAACATGAGAAACGTGTCGGTAGCCTCAATTTTTCTACGCTAAGATGACCAGAATGCAAATCACATGCAGATCACAGCCAAATTTAAGAAAAATAACTGTAACTAAAACAAAAAATATTGTGGCATCTTATTACACCCTGTTAAAGGTACTTTATAGGACTGATAATGCTGGAAATACTAAAGAGCCTTGAAACAATGGCAAAAGCTTCCTTAGTTCACGCGACTATGCCGAATTGTGGCCAACTGGCCGTCCCTATGTAAGTGAGATTTAGCTGATTATTTTGTAGACATGGTTTCACAAATCGTATTTGCCCGTCCGCTTTGAGGTCACAAACTAGGGTATATTTCGCAATTCGTTTCTATGGAACACTTTAGTAGAATTGCGAGACGCATACTGAAACTGATAGAGAAAATAAGTATGATGTGTCCGGAGACCACACCAACATGGGTTTAGTCGGCCACTGAAACCGCTTGACTGATGGTTTGACGTTTCATTTTCCGATGGGAATCGCTGGACACATCAGCTTCTTCAACCTTAGACTGGAGGAAATCGAGTTAACAGTGAAACTCGTATTTCTTCGACCTATGCACAGACTAACTTCCAAATAAATTGTCTTGTCACATTTATCGGCGTGTGCATTGGGGCTGCGTTCGCAATACGCTGGAAACGCAAATCAGCCACAATCTGATGTGCAACAGGTGGAGTCATGTCAATGAGCGGCTCTTCCTGGGTAGTGTTATGGTCACCGAGCTTATTAGTGATACGTCAAGTATCCCACCAAACACTGTTCAAACGCTGCTCAATATTTCCAGGTTGTTTTATCACTGGTTTGAAAATTCAATTTTCCGTTCGTTGCCACTTCTTTCGGATGTTGTGATGTCCCACCAACACCCGGGCGTGTCATATGTATCGGTTGAAACGTTCAAATGGCGAATCCAGAAGGTTAGAGAGCGTTGCGTACGTGGTAGTGCAGCTGAAAGAGTAGACAACGCACACTGTTGTATTGTGCAAGTTCATCAATTTCTTTTCAAATTGTGTTATTTTCACTACCAGTATCCAATATGGTTCTTACAATCACCAGTCATTTGTGCGTTCTCAATGTCAATACCAAATGTAGGACCTGGAAGCGTATGCCTGGATACGTCCGAGTTCTTGAGTGTTGTGATTCGGAGGTCGGCCAGGCTGCGTTTTCTGCCAGTGCAAAGCCTCTGCCTAGTAATCTGGGGGCGGGGAGGAAGAAACAGGAGGTGGAACAACTCCTAGTTGCCCTATGGGGTGAACAAAAGTCGTACTAGAAACTAGTATAAAGCAGGGAAATGTTGTCTCAATATATGACCGGCTCTGTCTACTCACGAGGCTTCCACAGTTCTCGCGGGGAATTTATTCTACGGATTGGCTGCCCGGGCGGCAAAAATGCTGAACCGGGCAGCCACCATTGACCTCGTTTACTTGTTCGTTAATATATGACCCCCTAAATCTCGACCCCGTCGCATCATAAACTTGCGTCAACGTAATGGATGATTGCGTGCACCTTGCTAGGGTCCCCACTTACCCGTTGCCCGATTAAAAATAATTTCAGTGGTCCCGGGCGGTCTCGATAGTCTCGACCCTCCGTACCGCATACCATACGTACGGTGAAATGTTGTATTTTTTCGAGGACGGTAACGCCTCCTTTGAGTAGAGGCGTTGGCCCATATCCCAAAAGCGGGCAAGTTATGGCCAAGCACAACGGAGTACATACCGTCGGACATTGGTTAAGTGTTGTGGACTTTGGTCAATATGGCGCTAACCTTCCTTCTATCGTGGCCACGGCACATTAGGTAGGCAACGGCGAGCACATTAGTGCCATGAATATCCAAGTATCCTGTTGGCTATTTCGCTGCCGGTTCGATTGTTTGCACACTGGCGTCCTTTAGATACTTTCGGATCGACTGGGGACGTTGGAGTGGATATGGCTTTGTATGACGTGCAACATAAGTCCCACTTTGGCATCCACTCACAGGTTTCCAGGGTGTTCTTCTGGAGCGCATTCGAGACCTGCACATTTCCAACCAGTTCTGTCATCTACATGCAGGTAAGGTGGACTGATTAGGCTTTTGGTCAAGACAGTGATGTGTACCATGAAGAGCACAAGGGCAAACAGAACCTTGTGGTGCGTCACTTGATGGACAATCTCTTTGACAGTGATTTCCGCACTCACATTCTAAAAACCTCTCAATCAGAAACGTCTGAATCCACCTAATGATTGTAGGGGGAATTCCAGCTTCTTGTTGTTCTACCCTAATAACTTGTGGTTGGCAGAAATGAGGGGTTCTTGGAAATCTAGACATAACACCATGATAATTTCCGCGCTATACAGCTTCTCCATGACAGTGTCTAACAACGTCAGCAGACTGGCGACACAAGACCTACTCATTTGAAAGCCGTGTTGCGGAACTATGAAAAATTTCTGCACACAGAAATCTGCGCTTTCTCTCTCGTGATATGCATTTGGAAATGTTGTTGGGGTCACTCTCCAGACTTATTGGTCGGTAATTTCCGACGACTGATCGAGTTCCATCTTCAGATATGGGATTGAGCGTGACTTCCTTCCATTCCTCCAGTAGTATCTGTGAGATTGAACACATGAGCAAAAGGGGGCACCATAGATTTGGCCAAGGATTTTGGGATGGCCTGGTGACCGTTCCACATTTGAGGGAATATAACTTCATGGGTATTGAATGGTTCGCTAACGCTTCAAGCTCAAACCGAGTTACGTGTAATTTGTTGATCCAGTAAATGCCTCTCAATATTCAACGACAGATATAATCTATCCTCGAAACGGTTAACGAGAAGTCGCTCGTAATAGCTGGATTCAATACGGTACTAATTGAATCAATGTACGAGAAAATTGTGTCTCACCTCGAATGTGAAAATTCTCAGAAATCAAAGAAAGAAAGTGCCCGCAAGATAAATTGACAACCACGCAACGATCAACAATGATGGACGATAAAACGAGTTGAGCTCACTCAAACAAAAAGGTCATCGGTTTGGTCAGAGCAAAACGACTGTTCATGCATCGATAAACGACGGGAATCACAGGTTACTCAAGGAAAAACATGGAAGAAAAATGTCTAATTTCGGCATTTAGAAGTTTACAGGGATCGGACTAAATAGGGGTTAGGGAAACGGTCAGAGTAGGTGGTGTAAGAACAAGGATGAGTAATGTATCTCATTAGGGGAAGACAGCAAAGCGTGGGACCACCTTTCAACATCAAGAAAACCTCAGCAATCTCAAAATAACGCAACAAACGCAACAAACCGTGACAAAATCAACAATAGGTGATGCAGTTGGTCCATTGAGCTGGCGCACAAAGTTCGATTCTCTGTATACAATACATATCTCCTGTAAATTTGTTTCCGCACGTATGTACCCATTGCATAACACACTAGGTGGAGCCTTCCGTGTGGAAGTTGACCGTGATCTCTTCTCTCCTACTTTTGTCATAGCAGATGTACAATGGTGCATACCTCAGCACAGGGATTTGTCCCTCATTCACTACTGTTTCTAATTTACACCGATGGTTTACCGGAGAGAATTTCCGTTCGCCGTCCTTTCTGT
Source organism: Paragonimus westermani (assembly GCA_008508345.1). Taxonomy (NCBI): domain Eukaryota; kingdom Metazoa; phylum Platyhelminthes; class Trematoda; order Plagiorchiida; family Troglotrematidae; genus Paragonimus; species Paragonimus westermani. Next base: position 8,433 of record QNGE01003111.1, read on the forward strand.
GCGGATGACTTAAAAATCTGAAACACCCTGGACCCTAAAACACTTCAACTTTCTTCTGGAGGACCGAAAGAGCAGTCACTAACTTTCATCAACTTTACTACGAAAGGCCTAGGTTGGTAATCAGGAAACGAGGCGAAAAATGAAAATAATTACAGATAGATGTTGAATTGTTAAGGTTGGCGTCTTCATTCCGAGATTCAATAAAAATAGTTGACTGTTTGCTATCTTGACAAATTACGCTGCCCTCAGGCCAAACCCATATAACTCTGGCCAAAACTAACCAACACGTATTGCTGTGAATCAGCTCCATTTTCACACCCAACACCCATTTGACTAACACTCTTTTCTTAACCCTGTGAGGTGTTTGAACCAATCGCATCTTCCGCACAAAAGGATATTCTATGTATGAACGATGAAAATTTTCTGTTAGCCAAACAATTCGCGAAACATTCGCTTCACGGTTGTTCTCTGGCCGCTAACGAAATACTTCTCAGTTATCGGCTGGATTCCCCAGCTTCCATCTCTTCTTACTTCCACAGTTCAAATCTTACATTTTTCCATCGCCAATAACAATAAATAATGAAGGAACTTACCGATTTTCAAATTATACCATTTCCAGAATTTCCGGCATGACCTTGTCTATTGTTTCAGACATGACACTGGAAAATTGGACATTTATTCATTTTATATAACACTGAGCAGCAATTGGACATTTTTCTGAGTATTTCGTGCGGCCAATTTGATTGAAAACCGCAACATGGTTCTATTCAAGCACATTTCTCCTGCTATTTTGCTCTCACGTTCAACGTATTGGATTTTTTCCAGATATATCGTTCGAGGGTATACACATTTATCGCTCTCACCCGAGTATGTTTGCCAGGGATAAGTTGAAGAATGTGCTCTTTTACTATAGATAAAAATCTAACCTATACACTGAAAATTCAATTTGGTTCGGTCCTGTAGAGACCGACAGAAGGCGACCTGGCACATATCGCATGCGCTGTTACCGTCAGTGTTGGCCAAGTTTAGAAGCCGTAATGACTCGGATGCAAACATTCGAGGTTAAAAGGGCTGGCCAGATAAGTATAGTGTAACATTCCGTTTATTGAGAGGCGGGAAAATCAGTGAAACGTCGATACTCATCAAAGCAATCAGGATACACTAGGTCTTCGGCTTCCGAGTGCAGGCACAGCACCCGACCTTTTGAATGAGATGGCGGTCAGCATGAAACACCGACCAAGATGAGTGCATCAAACAGCTTATTTGGACAACTTTCTTGGTAGCATACAGGAAAGGATAGTGCGTCTGAACTCACCGGCACATTCAAAGGGAAACAGGACCAATAATACAACTTGACCTTATGTAGACTATGAGGCATTTTAATGTCCTCATATGTTGGAGCATAAGGGATCACCCTCAAGACGGCCCACGTGTAGAATGTCAAGGGTGTGGTAAGTGTACGATAAAGGATATGGTGGTGAGCAGCTGACGGTTTAAGCAACATTAGGCAAGCCAGAATGTGATTCTATTTCAACCGTAACCTCATGCATGGATGGCCCTACGTCAACAGTATTTGAGTCCGACTTTGGTGTTTCCGACTAACCCTCGATACCGTGAAGTTAGAGTGAGTGAGAGCGGCAGCGCTTTCGTTGGTCCTCTCGTACTTGTTAGGAAGTCCACAACTTTCACCGAGATTGTAGGCGAACAGTGCTGGACGCGAAAAATCGCATCATTAGCAAACCTGCTCATAACAGGTCACACGCAGTCCTACGAACGTCTAGATCGGTCACTTCTGGAATGATCCAGTTCTGATAAATCCTCTTTGAAAGTAGGTTCGATAAGTTAACAGGAAGCATAAAAAGGCCCGTCCCGTCGGAGTGATTTTGCAGTATTTCTGTCTTGGTTATCTTATCTAACTTGATAGAACAGTAGTACGAGTGGAGTATATTGATTCAGTCCAGCCAACGTCTGTGCATCAAGCGAACTCCACTAAATTGGAATAGACCACACAAAAATTCATTCTAACTCCACTGTCTGCGGCGTCAATTGTTGTATCCACTGGTCTTACGACAAGTATTATTGAAGCTAATGCACTGCAGCCAGTAGATCATGCAATAGATCCATCGTGAGTACGGAAGACACAGTTACGTAGTGGCACTTTATTATGGTAGAAAGGACGAATGTGGTGCGGAGGTTGTAAGCTACAGTAAACAGGCATGACTGTACAATCAGACTGTCGATTGTTCAGTGTCGGCACACGGGCATTGGCAGGTTAAAGCCAACCTTTCCAATCAAGAAGGTTACATGACCGAGTCCAGTTAGACATGATTAATTACACGGTTGTGGTGTCACCGACGTAACAGGAACAGAGACTCATGCAAACGGATCCGCCACGCGAAGGTTGTTTGCAGGCTGGCAACAAACAGTATACAAAAACTATTAGGTTTAATTGGTTCTTCGAAATATCAGCAAGGAACAATGCAGACAGAACTGGGAGTAGCCCCAAAGACTGCTGCCAAATCAAAGTGGCAGTAAACTCGAGGACTTTTAACACCCAACATCTCAAGCACTTCAAGCGGAACCAAGAACTTCAATGATATCAGTACTAGATCATCAACGCAACAATGGATATGAGAAGCCAGTGCGTGCGGTACTGAACACTACGACACGAAGCTGTGCGGCGCTCAACCAGAAGTGATTGACGACATACAAGCTGCGCCCTAAGAGAGTTAGCCGAATAATGTCATCGTACCTCGGACTTAAAGGCCGCATACGCAGAAGGCAAACTTTTTACAATGACTGAATCGAAGTCCCAGAGTTCTGAAAAGGTTGTTAAAGTAATGTTTGAAGGGTGCGTTCACTTCTGCTCACAACCATTAGTCACAGCAGCTTATCTCTGTATGGATGTCATGGAAGTTCTGATTAAGCGGCAAACGCACACTGTTTTCAGCAGTCAGAGTAGCAGATCGTGCAACCCCTCCAAACAGCCATCTGTTGGAGTGATTTTCACTTATTTCCAGAATGTTGGAAAGTATGCCGACGAAGGTATACGGGGCCCCCGAAGCGCACAGATCGTCTACGATGTTATTAACACGACAATTCTGAAATTAGGTCGTGCCAGGCGAATCGCACTGAGGGAATTAGTTGGTGAAGGATTGTCACGGATGCAACTTCACCCAAGGTACTATTTCATTCGATGTATCCGAACCGCGACTTATGATACACGTCTCACCAAGCAGACTCCGAGCGCAAGGCCTTAGAAGTGCTATTGTTGGGTGACCTCAGGACGGCGTACTAGACATTTCCCTGCGGATGCGCATCGACAAAGTTCTATCATCTCTGATGGCGGCCTGCAAGTTAGTCATTCAGTGTCCTCTTTTTGTCCCGCCGGTTGTTAACTTCATTGGTTAACGGAATACAAGATTTGATCAGTCGTATATCATTGCTACCTCCGTCACATTCACACGTCACGAGGTAGAAAGACACTGCCAGATAATTCAGACACTGTCGCATTGGGCTGTTCAAAATATTCTACCGTTCAACATTCTTGAATGCTGGGTCTTACGATTCTAAAATCAGGTGGACGTCCGTCACCCGCCGGTTGACACTAAGTTGCAGGTGGCAACTGAAGAGTCTGATGTTAGTAGTTGTTGTCGCTGATTAGTCAGCCCTCCACTAACTGTGACATACTTGTTCAGATGGCCACGCATAAGATGAAACTAGACAGATTCCTAATAAACCAACTCACTCCCGAGACGTTTGTAAGATCACCACCCATGTTCGTCCTCAAATAGAAAGTGTTATCCCGGTTAGTGCTTAGCTCTCCAGGCGAGATATTAAAAGTTGAAAGAAGTTCCATGTATAACAATTTACCACCCGCAACACTTGTCATTGAAATCCTCTCCCGATTGACTCCGTACACTGGAGTTGTTCAACGTCGAATACCGACGGGCCCAGCAGAATTCGTATTTCTCCATATCTTCCACAGTGGATTCCAGCTAGATTAAGCCGTGTTTAGAGTGACGTCTGAGCATGACCTGCATGGCCACTTGTTGAAGCTAAACAGTCTGCTTCCACACATTCTGTGAAGGTGTCTGTCTCCTCTGTGCATCCTCGGTGAAACCCGCCGCCATAAAGCGTAGCGCAGACTGTTAACAGTCGATCACATGAATGATGACCTGATGAGCACATAGAAGAGAACTGACCACATACAATTTGTCAGTTTCCACTTGTCGCCCTCGATGATGTCTTGATTTATTTTGAGTGACAACATAAACCCAGATAATTGACGTGAAAGTATATGTTCAATGACATTCATCACATCCACAACATGTTGGATGGGAGTGCGGATTCTTGAAATTCTTTCTGAGTTTCTTTTCAACCGAGCTGTCGCAACGATGAACCTGCTTTGAGGAAGCGACTTGCTTGAGCATGTAATCGGCCGTTTGGATCTGGTAGTAATCAGATGCTGTGAGATGAGATGAGGAATCGGCGTGTCTCGACAACTCACCAGAACCGTCTTCATTATCAGCAACTTCTTACCAAGCGTCTTACTGTGGATCCAAATTCCTTTCTTCAGTGGGTATCTTCAACTCATGGGGCGAAGATTGGGGCGTTTCAACTCTTGGGTCCATCAGGCTCCACTAGCTCTGGTGCCGAAGCCAATAATGTCCTTAATGAGTTCTACAGCGACAACTCAACCCGGCCAGCTCCATCTATTCAGGTTTGTTATGATAGTAGAATTGATGGAACAACACGCTGAACACTGCCTTAACAGTGACACTGACTTAACTGAAGTGTCTTAAGGACAGCTGTACTGGCCCTGGCGGCATACCTCTTCATGACCGAACAGCCGGCAAACCCACTTAGCCTATTGTCTTTGGGTTCTCCATTCAAGGAACAACGTCCACCGGCTGGGAACTCTCACAGATCGCATTCATTTTCGGGGACGGTAAACGTAACCATCTCAATGAAGACCAACCGGTTGGCTTGTAACTGAGTATCGCGAAAACGTTTAGAGACACTCATACACAATTCGCTCCACAGGTGCCTAATCTCGAGACTTCGCCACTGCACACCACTGCTTTTATAATAGTCGTTCGTACTTCACAAACCTGCAGGTGGCCGCTGACTATTGAGCTGTAGCAGCTGATCGATGAACGCAGCGATTACCACACGCTCTTATCAAAATTACGCGCCTCATCAAATTTCAGGTTTCAAGTCCAAGGTTTGGTGAATGTTTGCGCCTGTTGACTTTCTGATGTTTGAGTGACGTGATCCGGAGATTGGCCGGACTGCGTTTCCGTTGATGTGTTCCGTGGTTGTCTAGTAATATTTGTGGCAGAAACTCTTCATACTTCGATCAGTTCAAAGTCAGGAACACGTTTTTCCAACATTTTCCGAGCTCTTTTCTGAATATATCTAAGCTCGCGACCTCAACGATGTTTGCGGGCAACTTGTTCAACGATTTGACTACCCGGTTAGTGAAAAAGTTATATCGGAGAGCCTATCGTGATCTTGTTTTCTTGACTGTGATCTTGTGACCCCCTAAATTCCTGTCGTGACACATATCGAACAAACCTTTCGTGGGGCTTGTTCCAGTGTAGTGGGAAATTTTGTACATTTCAATGAGGTCGCCACTCACCCACCTGCGTTCGAGCGAAAACAAGTTCAACGAAGTTAGTCAGTCTTGGTATCTTGGACACTTCATACTCCATACCATACGTGCGGCGGCTATGTTCTTGTTGAGATACGATGCAAAAGCTTGGACACAATATTTCAAGTGAAGGCGAACCATAGCCGAGTACAGTGGAATGAACACCGCTGGAAAAGGGCGAGAGATCGCTGATTTCAGTCGATATAACGCCAGCCGCGCTTATGTCGCGCATGCGGTACACTAAGCAGATGGAGTAAACGTACCAGTGACTTGGATACCCAAGTCTCTATAGAGCCTCATTATAAGGCCTACGAGAAATTTTCCGTTTGACGGTCTTTTGGGTGACTTACAAATGTTTAGTTGTGACCCTAAAAAGACACTCAAAAGACGGTCAAGTGACATTCAAAAGACTGGCGTGCTGCATGGGCAGTTTGCTGCCTAGTTTTTAGTTCACCTATTTGTCCATATGCATCCCTTAATTAACTAGGCGTTGACTGGGGAGTTTTGTCGAGGATATGACTTTTGAGAGTGTTCAGCGGTAAATCCCACTTTAATGTCCATTCGCAAATTTTCAGAATGTTTCGTTGTAGAGCGGTCAAGTCCGACGAACTCCCGACCAGCTTTATATCGTCTGCATACAGATAACAGGGCAGACTAAGTCGTTGGTCAGGTCGTTTATGTACATCAGGAAAGGCAGAGGGGCGAGGAATGATCCCTGAGGAACTTTACTCCCTATTACTCTCACTCTGCACGACCTTCCAACTAGAAACGCCTGCATCCATCTTCAGGTTCTAGCAGAGATTCCAGCTTCTCGGAGTTTCCAGCATAGAAGCCTGTGGTTGACAGACTCTAAGGCTTTCGGAAAGTCCAGATAGCACACCTCGACAACTTCTCCCTTATCCAGTTTCTTCGTGACAGTGTTCAAAAATTTAGTAAATTGGTAAGACAAGATCTTTCTCTTAGGAAGCCATGTTGAGGAGCTCCGAATGATTTCTGATCACAGAGAAACTTACAGATTCTCTCGCGTAATATTCGTTCGAGTGTTTTGCTGACAACACTAGTCGGGATTACTGGTCGGTAATTCCCAACTTCTGATCGGTTGCCATCTTTGAAGATTGGAATTAAAATGGCGCCTTTCAAGTCTCTCACCATCAGCCCTGTTTCTAATGTGAGATTGAACAGTTGGACAAATTGTTACGCCAGCAATTTGGCCAGTGGTTTTAGGAATGCCGGATGGATGTGTTCAGGTCCTGCGGACTTTGTGCTGTTTATCTTGGATATCGCTTGCTCAACTTCTTGGAGCGTAATGACCTGATCCACCATGGGCACTCTAACGGCATTAGGCCGGGGCTCCCGTGCCCCGTTGTCTGAGCGGTAAACACTTTGAAACTGCTATAAACGCGTCCGCTCTGCCCTTGCCGGTCGATATGATCGCCCTGTTACAGGAAAGCGTGGTCCAAGTCTCTTTTCTTAGAGAGGACCTGGACTGAGCATAACCATAAAACCCCTTGGGGTTCTGTTTAATATCTCGAGCTAGATTAAGCTCACAGTCTAGTCGAGCATTTCTTGCTACCTTGATTGCTTCATTTCGAACCTTTTTGTAAACCATGAAGCTTTCAAACCCCTTATGTTGCATCTATATCTTTCAAGCTATATACTTATATCGGAAAGCTCGCTCGACCCTGGGACAAACCCATGGCTTTCGACTTCTTCCTCAGACTTGTTTCTGAGGAACGTTCTTATCTGTGAGAACCCGGATGTTATCGACGTAGATCGACCACAGGCTGTCGACGTCCACTATAGGGACCGTTGGGTTCCAGGCCATCTTACCAGCTTCCAATATTAGTTCTTTGTTGTCCATTCGGTGAAACAATTGCACCTTGTGTGCCTGCTTTGCTAACAGATAACATTAGAACGAAAAATAAATCGTTACGTGATAACTCTTCCCCAGTGGTGCTGCAGGCAATACGTTTGCGACATCCGCGCTGTGCCGAGTTAGGATCAAGTCTAGCACTGAGGCCGTTTTACCGGGTCGGGATCTGGTGGCTACTCTCATATGCCGTGTTAGTGTGAATCTGCTGACCGCGTCGAACAGCTTGTGATCAAACCCTCTACCACTTACCGATTCCATCGACCAGTTGACCTTGGGAGCATTAAAATCTCCCAAAACGAGCAGACGATAACCTGATTGACAAGTCGACTGAAATGATTCCAGTAATAATTCTCCTTCCTCTAATGTTGTACCCGGACTACGGTACACCCCGAAGACCATCAATGGAGGATTGACGTGAAATATGCTAATAGCGGTCTGAACACCCACGCAATTGCAGTTACAGTTCACGGGAGACTGTCTTATAGAACGATTGATCAACAATACGCAGCAGCCCCCGACTGCATTGCTACTGTCCCTGCGATACCATTAGAACCCACGCGCCCGACCCCCCAGATCTGTTTCTTCTTTGAGCCAGGTTTCTGTGAGGAAGCAAATATCCGTGGAGTGGAGCGCAGTTTGCAGCTCATCTCTCTTTTTAGGCAGGCTACACACATTCGCTTGCATGCATTTTAGCTCCGATGATCTGGCCTCCTGGTTACCCCGCCATCTGGTCGTATCTGATCTCTCGGAAAAAACCTCCGAAAGATAGATCCGTTTTTGGATATAAGAGTAAGAACCAACCCAATGTAAACCATTTTTCTTTTCGGTGTTTGGCTCTCCAGGGCTGCGGCATCGTCGTCTTATTCTTTGGGCACTGCGTTTTGCTTTATGACCCAGGTTTAAGCCGAGTCGCTAACTTATGACTCTTGGTGCAGCTGACATCACCACATGGGTCAGATTTGCCCACTGTGGCTGTCTCCTTTGACATTTATGCCTGGCGCCCTCTGAGCTATCTTGTCAGCTTTGGATAGTATCAGACGCCGAATGTTGCGGTCTCAAAATTCGACTAGGAGTGGTCTCTGACCGTTCGGTTGTGTGATCCACCTACCGAGTCTGCGCGCTCTGTGCCATTTTGTCGCTGCAGGTAGTTCAACGTTTCGCAAGACACTTAGAATTAGTTGTCTATCCGTGACATTACGTAGATGGGCCCTGTGTCGTGCTATTTGTGTGTAAACCGCATCAAGGTTTGTCGGGACGCTGAGACTGTGGTGCACACGGTGATTTACGAGCGTCCTGCTACCTTCCTTGATTTGTTCCCTTGGCGTCGACGCTATTGGTTTCTCAGACCTCGTAGCTGTGCTGGTAGTTGGCTTTTGTCTTCCCTAAGCACCTCCATTGAAGTTTCGGAATTTTTTGTGAAACCGAGGTGCTGTTCTTAGGGCGTGAAGCTGTTGATCTAAGTGGTGTTTTGTGCACGAGGGCTACCTCCCGGTGAGGGGTGTGCTGTCTGCTTGAAGAAGGCCATCGGGGTGCGCTCAACTTTCCTTGAGTTTCCGTATTGATGAATTCTGGTGACTGCAGCATCATCATCAGCAGCAGCAGCAGCAGAGTTCCGAGGTTCACTGATGATATGACTTGGGAAACAGGTGCCGGAGGTCAACGTGTGAAACACCTATTACCGATTCCGATCTCTCTGAAAGATTAAGCAACTTTCTTCCTTTGACTTTGCATTCTAGACAGACCCAGCACAGATCAGTATATATGCCGTGCAGTTTATATAGCTCGGTGCTTATGAATGCACATGACTGGTGACACTATCTTTCGCATAGGTGTGTTTTGCACCCTTATTTTTCTATACGATCCGCCCAACCACAGAGAACACGGGCAGCGAACGGGGTAAACTATAATTGCCAGAAACGCTCAACAAGCATATTACTAGAATAATACAGTAAAAACAAAGCATGAGGGAAGCATAAGTGTATGAAATTTTTACAAAGTGACAAATATCTACAACGAACACTATACTGCTTGTCTAGATGTTTATCAGACGGTAATTACATTTGACCTCTCATTCACTCCAATTACATTACCCCCACTTGAACTCAGCGTGACCATCCCGTTTTCGTTTTCCTTCAACGTCGTCTGAAAATCAAAGAGGAGGGGCTCCGCAATTCAGTCACAAGTATCACATTCAAACCACCAGACAAATTCCGTTGAACTGGCCTTATCTTAAGGTACTTTGAATGTGTTCGACACGGAACACTGGAGTTTGCTGAGTTTACTAATATCAACTGCAATGTCTGTGTATACGAATAATAAAAAACAGTTACGAATAGGAAGCATCACTAATTATCATTCGGCGATATATTTTTACCCGAATTATTACGAGAACTAAACCATGTAGCGGAGACCTGAAGGACATTCATCGGATAAGCCTTAGCGGCGAATAAAAATTTCCAGCGAATAAATAAGCGATGCAGTAGCTATGTAATAGTACAGAAATTTGGCTATCGTCTGGTTCGTCTTGATCTTATCACCACCGGATGGTCGCCAAAAGGGTGTCTGTGACTCTCATGAGGGTAAACATAGCCTTTTCCCGCATGGACGAGCACACCTCTGAAACGCTTTACAGAGTCTTTATAAGACCACTGCCCGAATGTGCTAATCGAACTGTTTGCGCCAGTTTGAAAAAGGAACTACTCGCCACTGAACCTGTCCAGTGAGTAACCACCAAAACGCACACTGGTTTGTGCTATCGGTCCTACTAGTCTCGTCCCGAGATTCTCGACCTTTAGTCACCCGAGTTTCCAAGACTCCGCAGTGACTTGATGCTTGCACACTTTCTCATTAGCGCCGGACTCGTGCAACGATTGTTTACCATAATAGATGATGTAATATGCCAGCGAAGAAGGAGAACAGGGGTGTTGGTAACCGTTTATAAAAAACACGTAACACTACTACAAAAGCAAGGAAACGGTAAGAAACGATATAAGGCATTACGTCATGGTTCAATCAGTCAAGTTGTCCTCAATTGGGGCCTCTTCCTCGGCGACTGTACAAACCACCGGCTCTGCAACACGATGGAGAGGGATAGTGGTTAACCGCAGTTTTAAAACTTACTACGCGCGTCCACTTAGTTTCGGTTTCACTTTACACTATCCCTTACTACTTAAGACAGCGTCCTTGATGTCACACCCAAGCCCCCGTCTGGCGGAACCTCGACCTCTGACCCTAACTCTGGCACATCGTCTGCAGCTCCTCCTGGCAAATCATTGCCCATGCTATCCATGAATGTTTTCAAGCGGTTATATTGGACGACCATAGGTAGACTATTTGGGGATGTCGGATCTCTTAATAAGCAAGTTGAGTCAGATGTTACATGTTCTACGACAAACGGTCATTTCCATTGTGTCTGCGGTTTTGCAGTGACACCTGGGCGCATCGTTGACTTGTGTAACCATACCTTATCCCCGGGTCTCAAAGGGGCCCCGAATACCTTTTTATTATAGTACTCCTTCTGATGCCAGTGTGCACTCTGCAAGTGTATTCTCGCCATTTCGTGTGCTAACCGTAACTTATCGATTAACTTGCAAACATTCCGCTACCGTGGGCTGTATTCGGACGGCCGAGGGCAGGCAGATATCGGAAGGTAGTGGATTTCTCGGCCAGTCCACAGGAAATGAGGCGTTTATTTAGTAGACGCATGAACACAGCTGCGATAAGCTAGTACACACTTTGGAATCGCCAGATCCCAATCAGGCGGATTGAGGTCTACAAACGCTTTCAGCAGTTGCAAAAGTGAGCGATTGGTCCTTTCCACTTGTCCGTTGCTTTGGGGATGATAGGCGGTTGTTCGGGTTTTGTCAATTCCCAGGATCCCACAGATTTCTTGCAATAACGCACTTTCAAAATTGGACCCCCCGTCAGAGTGCAGCTGCCCCGGCGCTCCCCAGTGGCACACCAAGTGCTCATCGATTGCACTGCCAACCGTTTTCGCATCAATGTGGGATAAAGGTACTGCGTCACACCATTTTGGAAAATAGTCTACCAACACAAGGACATACCGTTTGCCTCTTGACGTTTCTGTTAGGGGGCCTATGATATCTACACTAACTAATTCATTTGGATAGCCAGTATGTATTGTCTGAAGTGGGGCTTTCGGTTTGTTCTTTGGATCCTTGGAACTGCCACATGTTTCACACGAATGACAGAAGTTTGTTACATCACGACGCAAATGTGACCATCAAAAACGTTGTCTGGCTGCTGTGTCCAGTTTGTTTATTCCGGCACGTCCCAGCTCTCTATGGAAGTCTTCTAAAACTGTCTCCCATTAATCGTGGGATAACGATTCTTTTACCATAGTTAGGTCCGTAACCGATAAACAAACACCCTCGTACGTCGCCAAGTGGTCCCACATTGCCCACAGGCAGCGACTTTCGAAACTTTTCCCTTCCATCTCTTTATTTGTGGGTCTACTACCTTCGTTCCGTTGTCTCTCATAAATAAGGTCAGTTTCGGGGCCGGACGCTTGGGCTGTCTACCATCGTCTATAGTCCGCGCCTGGCAGTGTGACTGGTGTTACGTGTTGCCTACTGCAAGACCGGCAGTCTCCATGAGCACGCCCAGGTCTTCTGGATAATGAATCTGTATTAGTGTGACTTTTCCCAGCTCAATGTTCACACTGGAAATCATATTCTTGAAGAATCCCCTACCACCGCTCGATCTGGCCTTCCGAGTCCTTAAAGTTTTGAAGCTAACGGAGAGACTGGTGGTCAGTGTGAATGGTGAACCGCCTGCCCAACAAGTAGTGCTGGAAATGTTTTACAAAGAAAACCAGGGCTAGCATATCCTTCCTGGTCGTGCAATAACTGCGTTCTCTTTTGCTAAGAACGCGGCTCCCGTAAGCGATCACTCTCGTGTCCAGCAGCATTTATTGTGATAATACGACCCTGATGGCATAGTCATTAGCATCAGTGTCTAAAATGTAACCACCGGCTGCAGGCGACAAGTCTGGTAGTGACAAGATAAGCGCGGAACATAAAGAACGTCGGAGAGTCCCGAACGCTGCTTCGCATTCTTTGGACCATTCACACTTTCGATTATTTTCTAGGAGGGTGTGCAGTGGGCTGGTGATAAGTGCGAATCCAGGTATGAATCTTCTATAATACGAGGCAAGGCCCAGAAAACTACGTACCTCCTCAGTGTTCTGCGGTTTAGGTCGGGTCATAACCTGCTCAACCTTCTTCGGGTCTGTTCGAATGGCGCCACCAGAAATCACGTCACAGATAAGTCACTTTGTTTCGCATTAACTGACACTTTGAAGGGTTGAGCGTCAGGCCAACTTGCGACAGCCTTTCAAAAGCGTTGGCTAAATTTTTCAGGTGTTCCTCGCTTGTCTTCCCGTGGACGATAACATCATCCCGGTAAACGAGGCACCGATGGGGAATGAGGTCGCTCAATACCCGCTGCATTGGACGTTGGAATGTGGCGGGGGCATTCGATAACCCAAAGGGCATTGTTTGGAACTCATAGTCCCGTGGGCACCAAGAACGCCGTTTTAGCCCGGTCTGATTCTTCTACTTCTACCTGCCAATAGCCCGAGACTAAATCCAGCGTGCTAAAATGGATGAAACTCCACAGAGCGCCAAACAAATCATCGATGCGGGGCAATGGGGACGCATCCTTAATGGTAACTTTGTTCAATTTCCTATAATCAACGCATAGTCGTAAACTGCCGTCTTTCTTCTTGACAAGCACCGCAGAAAAAGACCATAGGGAGTTCGACGGCTGAATTACATTTTTCTAAAGCATCTCGTTAATCATCTCGGACACTTCCTCTTGTAGGGCCACTGGGATTCTTCTTTTGCCATCTTTATTGGGGAAGCGTTTCCTATGTCTATTTTGTGTTTTAGCGCATTCGTTCGCCCCAGGTTGTTTCTACTCCAGGCGAACGCGTTGATGTGATCAAGAATTACCTCCCTCAACTTAGTTGTGCTTTGGGAGTCATTACAGCACCCGGATCCCTTGAGTAACGCTTCCATTTGTGGTCCGACATCCCCTGGAGCGATATGCAGAGTGAATCCGGAGCGATTATGATCGTACAGTGATCTGAGAAACATTGTGCATGATGGCGTAACCAACTGACGTTTTGCTAGGTCTAGGGAGCATCCGAGACGTCCCAATTGGTCAATCCCGATTATGCAGCTAACTGGAAGACTCGGGGCTACCACGAATCTGTGTCGGAGCGTCTGGTTAGCTACCTTTACCGTAAATGTTATCACTCCTTGGGTACTCATGTACCAACCGTCGGCGGTGGTTAGCTTCCAGTTACAGGGCTCTGATTTGTGGTAGCCGAGTTTCCTGACCACATCTGATCTAATCAAGCTGCAGGCTACCCCCGTATCCAACAACCCCACAATAGTTGTGTCCTCAATCTTTAACTCTACGGCAAAAGCCGAAGTCAAACACGGACCGACTGCTGATGGAACATACATCGTATTATAAATTCGCTCGCCTGAAGCTATGTACCGTCGCCGTCGATGAGAGGTATTGGGCCGATCATTCCAACCCTGGTATGAGGTTCCACGTCCGGGATGTGAACGAAGGTGAACGGGGGCCGGTCCACGGGGGTCTCTGTAGTTTGGTGCCTGACCACGGTACCTTGTACGACGATAAGCTAGTGGACGGCGTTCATTGTGCAGCGTGAAGCACGGCACTGTCGGAGTCTCCAGGGCGGCGTCAACTCTCTATAAGTCCTTTTTTATTTTCAGTGCCGCGCCCAATGCGGTTGGAGGATGCGGCGGCAGCTCACGCTTGATACTCGTGCAAGGCACACCAATGACCAACTGCTCTTATACTCATTTGTCTTGTTCTTGGGCGAACCCACCATTATACGCCCGCCCGGCGGGATATCTCAGGTCTCTCACAAACGAACCAACCCTCTCGCATGCTTGTGGTCGTCTTCCCTGAAACTGTTCCCTCCACTGTGCTGGCAACCTAGGTGAGTCTAACAATTGACGGCGCTCTTGGATGGTCCTGTCACCTATCTCACCATCTATCACTTGGCTGTTCAAGACAATATCCAGAGCTTCACCCGACAGGAGACAAAGGAGGGCCACTTTACGCTGAGCAGCGAGAAACTGATCGATATATAGCTTTGCCAAGCTCTCCCATCGTCAACACGGCACCTCCGGGACAAATTACTCCGGCACCGGTGGAGGGGGCACCGCAGTCGCTGGCTGTGACAAAAAGAGATTCTCGACCGCACGTGTGAGAGTGTTCACTGCCTCTGTCATCGAGTCGGCCATGCCCTCTTCGTTGGGGTTCTGATCACCTCTCGCGTGTTTTACAGGCATCTGTCTTCTCTGAATCCTGACAGGGTCGCCAAATTGTAATATGCCAGTGAAGAAGGAGAACAGGGGTGTGTTGGTAACCATTTATATAAAACACGTAACACCACTACAAAAGTAAGGAAACGGTAAGAAACTATATAAGGCATTACGTCATGGTTCAATCAGTCAAGTTGTCCTCAATTGGGGCCTCTTCCTCGGCGACTGTATAAACCACCGGCTCTGCAACACGATGGAGAGGGATAGTGATTAACCGCAGTTTTAAAACGTACTACGCGCGTCGTCTTAGTTTCGGTTTCACGTTACAGGTGATAACAGTCGAAGAGGTCATGACAGGAAGCTCTATAAGCACCAATCCCGGACTTTCCTCAGGCGACAGCTCTCTTCATAGATTTATCATCTTCCGGAATGATCTTTCACTAGAGACTGTTAGCTGCTCTTATAAGGACTGTTTCAAAGTGTTCCTGGAATCTCACCTACTTGAGAAACTGTTGGATTAATAATTTACTCTGTTCCATTAGATTATTACTTCACTTCGTTCTTGGAAATCTCTGAAAAACCGTAGAGCGGTGCTACACCCTGTGTTCGATGACCGTCTTCCAGATCAACAGAAAACTGTGGGATGTCGAAAGGAACAAACAGACTGGATCCGGGTAATTTACACCTCTGGCCTCAAACCCGTGTAAATATCGCTAAAACCGCCAAAAAAATCAATTAATTTAACCAGTTATCTGCTGCAAACACTGCGTTAACAGGTCAGGATCCGTAAGTTGACCAGCATTCACACAGATGGCGATGGCCGTAGTGTGTCTTTCAAGGTGAGGTTGGCTCAGTCACAAGCTAGACAAGCTAGTGTGTGTTTCGCTGTTAATCGCTAAAGTTCGTGCCTAATGTGAAGTCAATGACGCAGTGATTAACACGGTTGCCTCATTATTGAAATGGCCAGAGTTCAAATCCTAGCTGTGGGAAGGATATGCACTAATGAGAAGCTCAGATGAGACCGAAACACGAGTCCTGTGCTTCTTTTCTAAACAGCCTGAATAGAAAGTTTGTCTGAATGCCAGCGCTAAGATCAGATGTGAATGACGGTGACATTCAAAATGAAACAAATCCCCGATGATTCATCAGCGAAGTTCACCCATGCAAAAATAAACGTAGGCGACCGGATGGGATCTAACCGCAGGAAATGAATGCCGTCGTTGGTATACCGTTAATATATGGGATTGAAGCATCCTGTGAGCAATTGTGGACGGAATATTTAGGAAAGTTTGAAATATGCCAATTGTGCTGTAAGAATTTTTTGTTCCATTGCGTAAATGATTTTTGACAGGGACGCCAAAGATTCGCGCTGATTTAATAGCGAAATAGGTTGACGAGCTAGCTGAAGTTTTGTGATCTGGTAGATAGAAGGAATTAGAAACCAGTGACTAATAAACACGCACCGTATTAGTTGTAGACCTTTTTTAAACTGTTTCGTTCAACATTCCTTGAAATGGGTGATGACAGTTGATGAGGTTGCGTGTTTATGATCATCCCCACGTGTGACTGGAAACCAGTGAAATTTGGAGGCGCCGTGGGTAAGTAGAGAAGGCTGCAGCTGACGAATTCTGAACATAATGCGAGCGAAAGCTGGCGTGATCTGCTTAGAGCAGATACTGTTCACCGTAATCGGGCGTAAGCTGCTTTGGCAACAAAGTAACAAAGAAATCGGTAAATTTGTTTAGTTGCATCCTACTGCCTGATGGAGATTATCCGCAGGAAGTGAAATCTGCCGTTAGACGGCGATTAAATATGAAATCATCGAATACCGGAAGATATTTTCGTGGTTTCGCCCAGGAATTTGGAAGTCACCGATTTCCATGACATGTAACCTCAGAAGAATTAAAAAGCTTTTGTTTTAGTCGACCGTGAATCGGCTTGTCCTTCATTTGGCGCCGAGGTCAAAATTAGCGACGGTAGTTGTTGTGACGGTATAAATGTGGTATCTTGCGAAGAATGTTTTCACTTGCCATTATCATTTCACAAATGTTATCTTATATACCATTTTAGGTTATGGATTATTTACAGGGCTTTAAAAATGTCTTTAAAGGTCGCGAACTGGCTAGCTTCAGCCAGTTCGAAAGTTGTTTAGAGTGGTACATGAAGGATCACAGTGTTCTCTATGTGCTTGGTTCTAGCAAGATATCCGGCAGTGGACGCTTGAAACATGATCATGTGAGTGTGATTGCCGTTGAATTTACGTGGTAGATGGCATTCCGCTGTATAAAACACAGGCGACGTAAGAGCGAAAGCCGTGGATTACGACTTGTTTAGTAAGTTGAGTTCACATACTTCCCATTGCATAGTTCCCGCGATATATGCTGACAATCACGCTTTAACGTGGTCGGGAGAAATACCGCGATGCTTGTTAGTTTTTTAGGTTGGAGCCTAACCACGACATAGCTGCTTTGCTGTACGATGCACATCCAAGTATTCGTTGGCTCACAGACAGTGAAGTGAACGACTCGAGACAACTTTTAGAGTACAACACGCCAACCAATGAGTTGAAGCAGTATGCTGCGGACGTTTATGGCAAGTATTCAACTACCATGGATATTTGCAACATTCGTCACCGGTCAAAACCGCCGGTGATGAGTGGGTTAGTGTGCACTATTGTAGCAAAACTCTGCCACAAATCCTGCATCATGTAGAAAAAACGGCTTGCTGCGTGTCATCAGAGACGACAACAATAGGTATACGCACGTATGTTTCGCACGTAGAGAGCAAGTGCAGTTTTTCAGACGGTTCCCTGACGTGGTAAACGTCGATGCCACTCATGCGACCAACCGCCACAAGTAGGTCCTCCATCACTTCACATACGCCGCTGTAGCCTGAAGCTGTATCAGCTCCGCGTTACAGACGGCATGGGCCATGGACAACCCGTGATGTACGCCTATGTGTCGTGACGTTGTGACTACAGGGTGCACGTGGGCTGACCGAAGAACGGATCACCCCGGATGGCTTCATGCGGTACAGGACCTCACTTCTCGTTAGACCTCTTTGCCTTCCTGAGGACATGGAATTCCATCTCCTCGGTTGTCATGTAACCGAACAAATTTACCGATTTCTTTGTTACTTTGTTGCCAAAGCAGCTTACGCCCGATTACGGTGAACAGTATCTGCTCTAAGCAGATCACGCCAGCTTTCGCTCGCATTATGTTCAGAATTCGTCAGCTGCAGCCTTCTCTACTTACCCACGGCGCCTCCAAATTTCACTGGTTTCCAGTCACACGTGGGGATGATCATAAACACGCAACCTCATCAACTGTCATCACCCATTTCAAGGAATGTTGAACGAAACAGTTTAAAAAAGGTCTACAACTAATACGGTGCGTGTTTATTAGTCACTGGTTTCTAATTCCTTCTATCTACCAGATCACAAAACTTCAGCTAGCTCGTCAACATTTTGTAACAGGACGATAAGCGTATATACAGGACAGCGAATGCAGACAGTCCCGACGCAATCCAAAACCAGGGAAAAGACGTAAAGAACATTCACAACCAGGGTAGTAGCGTTACAGAAACAAGGCGGCAATCCGCACAACGCTAACAGCAACACGAAATCAAAGTACCAATAACAACGCATTTTGTAATCTTTCCAAACAAGTAAGTGCAGGGGGAATCGAATGTCACAGATCTAGGGACGTTCATGTCGTGTGTAACACGCTGAGTAATAGGTAGGTGGGTGACCTGAGATAGATAACAAGACAGAGAACATCAGCGGAAAGTTTAAATCGCAGCTGCAACAGCTTCTGTATTGTTACACTATTTCGCTATTAAATCAGCGCGAATCTTTGGCGTCCCTGTCAAAAATCATTTACGCAATGGAACAAAAAATTCTTACAGCACAATTGGCATATTTCAAACTTTCCTAAATATTCCGTCCACAATTGCTCACAGGATGCTTCAATCCCATATATTAACGGTATACCAACGACGGTATTCACTTCCTGCGGATTGAGTGCTGCTGGCAACGGCTACAGCAAGGCGTTTTTGAGTAGTGCGCAACGTCGATGTGATATCTTGGTTAAGAATCGTGAAAGTTAATCTGTAATATAATTTGATACAAATTGACAATTACAAACAACAAGCACCTTAACTTTATTTGTTTTAGTCGATAGTTTAAGCGTCAGCGCTTAACTTTTTTCATGACTGTCACGATAAGTGGTTATAACTAATAGTTCCGCATATAGAGCTTGCTTATGTGTGAAATTGATAGATTTACGCAAACGTACATGCTACACTTGTTTCATATCAGTTTTAGAATGGTGTCAGCCTTTCGATATTTAGACACCCTTGAAACGGAGCATGTGTTTGATGAATCTTTGATCGTTTTTATCAAATTTATTACCTATGAAAGTGTAACTTTCGGGCGCTGTCGAGAAGCACTTCATTAACTTGAAGTTTTGCTTCGTTATGGACGGTTCTTATACATAATCTTCTATATAAGCGTCCACATGTGGATATATTATGTGGAAATGCAATTCCATGGAGACTTCCAGTTGATCGACCATAAAGAGCAGTCCACCAAGTAACCGGAATGTCCGGATTTTTCTTTAGCTTCTCGTAGAAGATATCCTTCCATGGTGGTTGCAAATATTGCTGATATAAATCAATTGCGTCCCACGCATACAAGGCCACCAATCGTTCAATTCAATTACCACTTGCACAGGACGAAGTGGTTGTTGACAATCAAACGTCCAAAATACTTATACCGGAATGTAAGAGGAGGGCGCCCAGACCTGCAGTTGTTCCAATTAAAGGGGTATTCACGAATTGTCCGAGTTTCGTTTCTCGACTTCAAAACGTGTCTCAAGGCTCTTCAAGGTGATTATTCGGCAATCAGATGATCACCGATTAATTGCTCTGAAGAATGGCTTGTACCAGTACCTGGAGGTTCCAACGCGGTTACAGGTCGGATGCCGCTCCAATTTTCATATAGTTTTCTCAGCACTGGAGTCCGACATCCATCACGTAGATATTTTGCCTTCGGTATAGAGGAGCGACCGTGCGCTATTCGACATATGGTGAGCGAGAGGCGAACTGCGGGCAGCACCTGCCAGGGTTCAACGGAAAGTCTGGAAAATTTCATTAGAAAAAATGAGGTAGGGTGTGCTCATCTACGACTGGACCGGCAGCACGATCACGGTTGGCGCGTACTGGTGCAAAATCAGAGCTAGCTTACTGGCTCTCGTGTAACCGTTTGCACCGGTATCCCTTAGTCGTCTCCAGTCTAAAGGGCCACAGTGGTTTAATGTTGAATTGTTCAATTCAAAATTGAACCACTGTGGCTTTTTAGACTGGAGACGACTAAGCGATACCGGTGCAAACTGTTCAACGAGAGGACACGCGAGTGTCCTCTTTAGGCGCAGACTTCGATAGTGGATAAGCTGCCGGACATGTCATGGTTCTTATGATGCCTACCAGATGCACGAAATGAAGTTAATATCATGAAACTAAGAAAGCGTCAGCAGTACGAGAAAAGGCTGGTCGTGGAATCGGAGACAGCGCCAAGTAGAAATCCTGGCACTGACGGATCAACATAAATATGAGGTTGCTGAGAGCTCGAACAAGGCTTAACTAATGGCTGGGCATCACGTCCCGGTCTGCTCCCAGGATAACGCGCAGTCTGCCTTGCTCAGTGAGGCTGGACCATGCTTGTCGAAATGCCATTTGGCGGTAATTAGGTGAAACGCAAGCTACGACTTAGTGATATCAATAAATCTTCTGACCCGGACAACATCTACCCTATGTTGCTACGTGAACTGGCGGTGGAATTATCCGTGCCCTTAATGTATCAACGATCTCTGAACAAAGGCAAACTGCCAAGGAAGTGGAAAAACGCAGCTGTTGCGCCTATGTGCAAGGCAGGAGGACGGTCGAAAGCTGTTGACTACTGACCAGCATGCTCAGCTTGCTTGGCAGAGTGATGGAGCGGCTAATAGCCTGTGCATCTAAGGGCATTTAGACCAACTCCCGATCTTTAATGAGAGGCAGCACAGATTACACAGAGGGCAGTTTTGCTTGATAAACCTCCTGCTTGCCAGAAAGCAATGGGTAGAAGCAAGGGCTGATGGGAAGACTCTGGTCATAAAGTTTCTCTATTTCAGCGAGGCTTTTGATCGAATGCCACATAAACACCCTTGAACAGCTGACAGTTCACATTGTCAGCTCGCCTGTGATAAACGGGGTAGCTGACGTCTTCTATTGTAAACCAGTTGCTGTTAGGGTCTGTCAACACATCTGAATGGCTGCCTGTCCCAAACGGTGTACCGCCATGGTCAGTGCTTCAGCCATTGCTGGTTTTGGGTTTCATTATTGATCTCTTGGACTAATTGCAGTCACCTGCTTTTGTCTTCGCTGACGACAAGAAAGTGTGGAGAACAGTCTCTTCATATGAGAATAGAGAAATTTTGTAACGGGACTTGAACACGATATTAAGATGAACAATTCAGTTGAACGTGCCTCCAAACTCACTGAAGCTCTTCCTTATGTATATGGGAGATATCAGGGGTGTCCAAGCATATCATGTTGGAGGTCACTTGTTAACACAGTACGATAGTGACGGTGACCTCGGAGTGCTGGTGTCAGATACCCTCAAAGCATAGGCCCACACAACACAGGCTTGTGTTCAACCTGAGAAAGTGCTTGGAGCTATCCGCCAATTCTTTGCTAATTTGTCTAGGGAGGCCTTTTGTTTATTCTTTTCATCACATGTTTGTTCTTGTTTGATGTGAGGCTACGCCTCAGTGTCCTCTCATGAACAAAGCGGGGCAAATCAACTTGGGAGTGTACAGAAGTCAGCCATACGCATAGTTTTCGGGATAAAAAGCCTCTTCTATAGCCGGCAACTAGAGTATTCAAACGTGTGTCCCCATAGTTACCGGCGACTCCACGGTGACCTTATTGTGATACGCTGCATTCTGCCAGGCGATATGGGCCAGGAGCATCAAAACATATTTTCATGTCCAAAATGTGCACAGATTCCGAGGCCGCCTTCTCACGATTGCCAGGCAGCGACCAGAACGGCTTCACCCTGTATTTCGTCTGCCTTGACGAGCCGTCAATAGTTGAAACGCGCTACCGGCGCATGTGCTGCTAACACCCAATGATGTCGCCTTTAAGCGACTGCTGGATGCGCGTATAATGGTACGCTGAAAGAAGGAGGATGGTTAACGCCTTGTCTGTTTCAATGACGAGATACTTAGTGAAGAGGCTCACAGTCAGCGACTCTTGCCTTCTACCAACGAACAACGAACAATCTGTGTGGGCGGGAGAAAATGAGAGATAAAATACGAAAAAACCGTCGGGAATCCTCAGAGATTGTCTGAATACGTGATATTTAATGTAAGCTTTCTTCAGGCTGCTAGCACGAGGGGTTCCAGCCATGGTAGACAAAGCAAACAGGTACTGATAAGCGCACGCGTGGGAGCATCAAATAACTCAACCATTCTTTGAATGGGATCACAATGATAGCAACCTCCAATAGGTATGCTTCCACAGACGTATTCAACCAGCAACTTTCCACAACAGAGGAGGACATTCTGTCAACTGAGAAGACTTTCCCGGAAAAGCAGGTGATTTCATCAACCCGTTACCCGATGAAAACGGTGCAACGGGGGGAACTAACCATCGTCAATTCACATTGATATGATCGGACTTCCGTATGTCCGATTCTCACTCCGGCAAAAACCAAAATCGACTAATCATAACAAGTTTCAGCCTTACGCCCCTTTTATTATCTCGACGGCATATAGTTAGGCGTTCATCTTTTGAAGTCGTGCGCAGCGCCTTTCAGGCAGTTCGTTCTGAGGTGACTTTGACTTGATCTCTCCGTCATAGCCGTAGTAAAATGAATGTAACTGATAAGAAGAGAGATGTTTCGATTGCAACTCCCATATGGACATAGGCAAGAGATTAAACGGGTGTTGTTGTTGTTGTAGTTGATACCCTCGGTATCACCGCTCCTGGTCTGCTGGCGACGATGTTCAAACACTTTAGTAGTTTGTTCTGTGACTGAAGGTTTTAAGTTCGTGCCGGGCAGACGTCACAACCATACAAAAACGTCGCGGCTACGTGAAACCCGGAGGAAGGGAAGTGTGTAAGAGCACGAGAGGTTTACGGATTGCTAGGCTGTTTTAGAAAATGCGTCGATGCTGGCGCTTACAAAACAATGAGGTAATTCCATCAAACGAGCTTTCACTCAAACCGGGGAATGCATGCCCCCCACTCCATACATTACATTGGAAGGCATGATCTTGTATATCTGTGTCAAATTACTTACGATACGTGAGTATGTTCAGTTAGCTACTCTGTCACAGATTCAACTTAAAACGTTGACTGTACGTTAGAAATACCCTAACAACCACTCAGTGTCTGTTTTGTACAATAAAAACGTCAAATAGAGCCTCCACGCTGTTACATTCCAAGTCTTGCCCGTTATGTTAAGGAAGATCTGGAAAGTTCTTCAGCCACACTCTCTCAAGGCGCATTTCGAGGAGGAGGATGGTATCTTTGAGAAATATTTCACATGGAAGCTTGTTCTACGCATTCACTATCCGGTAGCTGAAGAAGTTTGCTGGTGAGTCTAAACGAGCCCTGTTTTTAAACACGGACTATGATTTATGGTGATGACACCTTCATCCACTTGTTCAAGTGGATCTACAGTCTTCAAGCCGCCTATGCCCTTGGAATATCTGAGGGTCTCAATAGGACCATCTCTTATTCTTCCCCTTTCCATGGAGTAGAATCTGAGCTCCTTCAGTCGGTTCTTATAGGGTCCGCAATTGAGTCCTATTTACTTCTGAGTGGCAACTGTTGTGCTTTCACAGTGGGTTGAATATTTTTACGTGAATGGGGTGTCTACGCCTGCACGCAGTGCCCCAGATGAGGCCACACCGTGGCTTTCTATAGTGGCAGAAATACTTCCGGTTGCCTATTAGACAAAACTCACAAGTTTTTTCATTCTACCCAAAGTAATCATGTAGGGCCAAGGTTGAAAACAACTGATTTTGATAATTCTCATCAGGTATATATAGTTACAAGGGATTCATCTGACTCACATATAAAACAGGAATGTAGTTATACACAACGGTAACAGACATAAAAAATGTGGATGACTATCTACCCGTGTGGTGGTAGATTTGTTTGCGTGCGAGTGAGTTGTGTTTACATGAATCCTGTGGACTGTGTGAGGTAACGTGTTATTCTGGTCACTGTACAACTAAGTTTTAGACGGTTCACGATTGGTTGGCCACGGGAGGTATAGAGCCTTATGAAAGTTTTTGGGTGCATAGTTAGGGGTTGTAGAGTTTGAAGGCGACAGCCTCTGTTGTCGATAAGGGTTCACCCTTGGAAACTCGGGAGCGGTAGTGAGGTACTCTGTGAATAATGTTGAACGCTACGTCGGGCGTGATTTGATGGTCGTTGTCGATCAGATGCGACCGGATAGCATCTGAGCTTGGTTTCGTTTTATCCTCACGTAGCCGTTTATGAAGGCGCTCACTGATCCTGTCTAATATTTGCCAAGTGGCCTTCTCAAATTAACTTGCTTGACAGCAGCAGATGAGATAATAAATCCAGAATGATCAAGAAAACTTAGGTAAACCACCTCTGAGGGGTGACACCCATACCTAACGGCTCTCAAGTGAGGTGACCTTTTGTGCAGCATTGCAGGTGTTTGCCAACGCATTTACCAAACTGACACTGATCAGTTCACTAGTTTCATCGCCTTCAAATGTCAGGCTGATAAAAATGGCTTTCTTTAGCATCCTTACATTCCAAATTCCTTCCTAAAAATCTTTCTGGATATCCATTCTGGCTCAAAATCTCTCGAAAGTTTACAATTCTTCGTCTATGGTGTCTGTCTTGCATATCTTTCTTGCTGTGTCAGCTAGACAGCCAATTAACTTTCGTCTTTGCATTGGTGGAACAAAGCTTAGGAAGCTGGTTTACTACCCTATTCACGAATCTCCGCAGGAAACCGTCCACTCTGTAATGTAATCCCGCTTTAAAGGAAGACAACCCAACATCTCTGTTCTCCTTTGAGTGTGCACGATCAAATGCCAGTGGAAGGCCTTGCGCATTAATGGAGTCTTTGAACACGTCGGATACGTCACCTATACAGCGTCCATAAAAAGAAAATCTAGAAATTGCGGGTTTCAGCTGATCAAGTTCCACTTTGGTCGTAAACGCATCTGAAAGCAACGGGCCTGGTGGGGACCTCACAACTCCTTCAGCTTTCTGTCTGAGCCACAATTGTCCACTCACCATTAAAATAAAACTGCCCGTTGTATATGTAAAACAACAAAATTTCCTTCAAATTTTCGGTCGGAATACCAATTTTCACTCGATTTCTTTCCATGTAGTCACATAAGTACTCTGCTGTCTCTTTAGGCGGCCTGCTTGCATCTGGTGACTTTTGGTTTTTTGTTTTCAGCGAGGCCAAAAACTGAAATGTACCTTTCAGGTTGAATAAAGATGTTCTTGTTCTGGCTGGTTCAAGTACTTGAACTAGCCATTTGACTAGACTGTGATAAGCCGAATTGTCCTTGTCAAGAATTAAGCGTAATTGCAGCCGATCTTTTTGGACTTTAGGGGGGTCCACGCGATCTTAAATTTATTGTGTTGACTGATCTAGTTCTCTCAAAAATAACCGCATCAGCCAAGTCAGTCTGCCCCATCTGACAAATTTTGAGGATGTAGTGAGTCCGTCTAACTTCTGATAAGTTTTTTTTCAAATTAAACCGCCCTGTCTTTTCTATCATGCTCGAGTCGTGTACGACAGAACTTAGAGTCAAGCGACAAAACCCATAGCTTCGTGTAATTCGAGACATGTGATGACTAATTGTGAAGACACACAAACCGACCACCTTCCGGGTAGAGAGTCAGCCGCAGTTTCGATGACTGTTACCAGTGTGTATAGCCATATTCCTGTTTTATATATAGGCCTGTTGAATCCCTTGTAATTGTGTATGCCTGATGTGAATTATCGGGAACGGTTGTTCGCAACCATGACTCTTCCTAAAAAATCATCTCAGTCCAAACGGTTCATTGCGGACTTTATGTGCAACGGGTGTGCATGAAGCTGAGGGCTTAAAGTCGTTCCTGATCAACATCCCCAGGTTTTGGGTCTTTTCTACTTACTCAAAGGTAATTGTGGTTTGCTGAACCGAACACTTTGCTGAAGTGTAGGTAGCTTACCTCGAATTTCCCGTCTTCATCCAATAGTCTCGTGATCTCGTTCATGAAACCAAACTTTGAATAGAAAAGGTTAATATTACTGGAAACCGTGTTGTGCAGTACCAAGACGACGGTCTTCAACAAGATACGTGGAAATCTTGCCCCTGAATATCCTTTCCAGGTATTTCCCAACTACACTTGTCAGGCTGACTGGTTTGTAATTGCTTTGTTTGTCTCGCCAGCCTCCTTTATGAGTATCAACCACACTGGCCACGCGCCATTCGTCCAGGGTTTTTCCCTCCTTCAAAGAAGCTGTAAAGAGCAGCCATAGGGGACCCTGCAGAACCCTTGCCACTGGCTTAACTATGCCCAGATTAATGCTCTCGGCTCCCGTAGACCTAGATGGTTTGAGAGAGCATAGGACCTTCTCAGCCTCTTCTTCAGTGTGAAATATGTTGTTTCTCTTGCCGTAAGGGTCTGAACTCTACAAAGTTTGGTAGAATCTCGTTCAAATCGTCTTTCTTGTGAACCCCCTGGTAAAATTCACAAGGAAGGTTGGCTTTCTCCGTCTTATCAGTGGCTAGTTTACTCTCTTTTGCCTGATGGTTCAAACTGCACGTTTTTCAGTGACCGGCAAATTCCCCAACAGTAAAACGAGTGGTCATCATGAGCCTCAGTGGTTTACAAAGTGTAGGCCATATCTGTAACTTCGAGGTTTCGAAAGGTCTGACATCATTATGTAACTGAATAACTATGGCCGTTCAGTTCGTCGACTTTCACATATGGCTGTTGTATCTCTATTCGGGTTCAATAAGCAGTAAGCGGTAGAGAGAACACGCGACTCAATAGAAGTACATACTGTATTGTCGTATTTACAAGCGGTAGCGTCATTTTAAGTGTGTGGACGAGTGAGCCGTTGGTCGCTGAGGAGGCGGCCAATCAGAAAGCAGCTTGAGTCCCGGTACGAGTGCAGGCACACAGACGGCCTTGATACGTATACAACGCCACCTCCGTCTTAGCTCAAATGTCCGTCAAAACCGTAGCGTGTGCTCTGTGTCCTGTGACGTACTGATGTACGTTGTTGTGTCGGTGTGCCAGAGGTCACACAGGGTTGATTTGGCGGTTTATGTGCGCCTTTTTTCACACGTGATGGGTAGAGCTGTCTGGCGTTGACCTTGCGGCCGGTTGTGAGTACGTATGTTCCAGGCCCACAGGCCCGAGCCGCTCCAGTCGTTCGTGACAGTGCCGGTTGACCTTTGCATGCTTGCCGCTCCTTCAAGTGGAAGAATGTCCCAAGCTGTATTGCTGGCTGTGGTTTTCTGCAAGTTGACTGGTAATTATGACGTCGTTCCAACTGGTTAGGATCAACAGTTTCTGGAGTCGAGTGCACAGCACTCAACTTCGTTCGTAGAAGTCGGCCAAACATCGGCTTTCCCAGTGTTTTGTCTGTCGATCTATGATGTGAGGTTCTGTAATTCGATAGGGCTTCCATCACTGCATCTTCCCAGGGCATACCGGAAATCCGTGCTTTTTGGATACTCGCTTTCACTGACCAGTTCAAACGTTCTAACATCCCATTTGCAGCTGGGTTGTACGGTACCATTCGGGCATGTTTAATGTAGTTCGGCTGTAGAAAACGATCAAGATCGTGGCTAGTAAACTGTGGCCTATTGTCAGTCACGATTTCTTCCGGGAGGCCGAAGCAGGCGAACAGATGTTTCAACCGTCGTATGATACCGGCAGTAGAAACTTCACCAGAAAGCTAAACTTCAGGCCACTTGCTGTAGAAACATATGGCGACCAAGCAGTTCTTCTGGTGTTGAGGAGCAGAGCTGGATGGGCCCATGATTTCAATGGCAATCTCGGACCAAGGTTTTATTGGGTAGACGATAGGCTGTACTGGTGCGTCAACTGACTTGAAACTTTTATCGGCTTTTTTTGCAAATGGCGTAGTTACTGGTATAATTGTTGGCATCCTTGATCACCAAAACAGTTCCTTTATCTTGCGTTTTGTTCGAACTATTCCCGGGTGACCCTTGTGTGCACATGCCATGATCCGGGGAATGAGCTCTTACGGCGTTACAAACATAGGCCCGCGCATAAGGCACCCGTCTACAACCGACAGTTCGTGTCGTAAAACGTAAATGCCTATAATCAACTGGTGAGTTTGTTATTAGCAGGTCAGCCTTGTCTGATATATTGGCTGATTTTTCTTAGGTCTCCATCGCTCTCATTTGCCGACTGAAGTTCCTGTTTGTTGATAGCTGGTACTTCATAAGGATTGAACACAGAGATCATAAACTTCTGTGCCAAGTGTGAACAAACGTCCGAATAAGGAAAAATGCCATTTCGCACAAGCCCAAACGCAGGCGAGGGCTTCCTTTTCGCCAACCGAATAGGACACTTCCGCAGATGAAAGGTTCCGGGATCATAGGCGATCACTTTTTCCTGACCATTCTGCATCTGTGATAGGATCGCTCCTTGGTAAATATTCGAAGCGTTTGTAGAAACGAAAGTAAGGCACTGCTCATCGAAAATCGCCATAACAGGAGTGGATACGATGTGTCTTTCTATCTCATCGAACGCAGATTGATGTGCTGATTTCCATTCAAATGGGGTTTTATCCTTCGTCAACGTATGTAATGGTGTGGACGAGTGAATCGTTGGTCGCTGAAGGGGTGACCAATCAGAACGCAGCTTGAGTCCCGGTACGAATGTGGGGCACACAGACGGCCTTGATGCTTATACAACAATGGCCGACTTGCTGTACTAACCAGCGGAAGAAGAGATACGAACACAAGTTTGCTAAAACACCGAACACGACTCCATCATACTAAGAACACTAGGTCTTGGTCGGTGGATGATAAATTTAATGGCTACTCGTAATACGTGTTGTCTAATGCATAAACTAGCAGTATTGTACACGTTTTCACAAACATCGTAAGACGTCATTGATACTACGTATTCTTCTCACCGTTTTCATTTGCATGCGGCTTGCGAATTTCCTCACAGATATAATATATTAATGCATGAGAAATCACGCCCAAAAAGTACAGACAGATTGCAACCATATCACCACGATAAGTAAATCTCTAGTGTTTTTCTACAGCAAATGTCTGTGTCTTTCGCAAACAGTCTACGTCGATAGATTTGCCGTCTGTAGAACGTACAAACTCTTCCGAGCAAGTTACAACTACATCACATTGTCTGTTGGATACATCCAGTCGACAGTATTAAACATATCTTATGATCCAACCCATATGATAATATCTGTTTTCTGTGCTGTATGTTGAATTATTCTGGACTATCATTCTCATAGCATCGACCAACAACCGTGCTTGGGTAGCTGCATGCAGTTAATCGCAGTTGACAAGTGTTATGACCTTATTTTCATTCTGTTTTACGCCGAATTTTCCACTGAATGCGTTCACACGAAATATAGAGGTCACTGTAGTAGCCACCGTAATAGCATACCAGTGAGGACTAGGCGAAGGGCATAGAATGGAGCTCGGCACGGACCTCTCCCAAGCATTCTGCGGGCCGTGTGAAATTTTAGGGTTTAGCCTACGGTTTTCGGTTAATAACAACGCTATTCTTTTTCATTCTTTCCTTTGCCAGTAATTCCATTTGCCATTTAATTTTCCAGCTGTCAAACCGATCAGCTGATCAGTAGATTAAAGACTAATAAAAAGAAGGTTTTGAGTATTCTTTATCTTCGGGTGCAAAACGCGAAACGGTAGCAGCACGTTGAAAAAGGAAAACAGGTAAGGTATCTGAAATGATGTAATAAGCTCTTGTCAAGACGAGCCATGGAAGCAGGAACAGAACCACCGGAAAATGCAGTCGGCGAGTATATTCCATACCGTATAAATTCACAGTAGAGAGAAATTAGGATGACACTTTAACCGGTTGTCATATACGTCCACTTTGTGAAGAAGGCTTCTGACAAATTGGTCACCATTTCTGCCAAACACAGATAGCTAGTTGATTCGGGAATTATCACGGCAACAATGAGATTTCAAAGCTGATGGTTTAACTTGCTCATACCTTACGAAACTTAATTTGGATGCTGCGGACGCTCTTAATGGCACCCGAAGTAACAAAATCGTGTGGGTTTGTTCGGGCAAACGCGGATTGTGAGAAAAATTAGCGAGAAACGCTTATTCAGCCTTTTTCCTATGGATGATTTTATTAAAATCAATTCCGACATTCATTTCCAAAGCTTTGAAAGCTAACCAACCCCTATTAAATTATCTCTAAAAGAAATCCGTGAAGAGAGATTATATTTTGTCTTCGTGAATTATTATCCATTAAACAAGTCCACATAATCCGCCACCAAATTGGCCTGCCAGAACAGTCAAATTCGACTCATCAGCAACCTGATTTCTTGCATAGCGTCTACAAAAGATCGAAACAAAAGAATGAGTGAAATGAATGTTTGGATAAAAGGAATGTTGCAAAGATCAGTTAGAAATAGCATGTCTCCGCTGTACCTAAAATAGAGCAAACGTGAAACAACAGTCTTACAGTATTCCCCTAACCAATACAATAATACCACGGTCATTTGCTAGTCTAAATCGGGTAGTCTGAATGTGTCTTCCTGGATATGTATGAAATTTGAACATGAACCGTAATAATGCAAATCATAAATATATCTGGAATTCCATAAGTCCGTCAGTACTAGGGTTAGGGTAAAAGTAATATTAAAATATGAGTATTCGTAATTTTCATATAAGTATGATTAAAACAATTTAATGGCTTCTGTACTCTTAAGAATAAACAAAATCGCTCAACATTTCCAAATCTACATCAGGGAGCGCGACAGATTGGCCATGAAAACTGGTCGAATTTACGACTTCCTGTAAACAAACAGCAATAAATTTGGCGAAAATATTGATGCAGTTTTGCAGGTAGAATAGTTAAACTTTCAATTTCGAGATAGTGAATTGAGGTGGTGCACATTTTTAACGTTTAAATAATTGTCCACTGTAACCGTCGAAGTACCAGCACTTGACGGTGGACGGTGGGCTATATGGGATGTTGTTGTTTTGTCAAAAAACATTACCTCTTTCGAGAAAAAGCCGGTCAAGTCATGGTTCCATTGCCGAGTTACGGATAAATGGACATGCTATGCAATGAAGTCAATTATGCGAAAAACAGTTTTAAGTGATTCTCACTGAGCCTCTACTATCATATTGTCAGCTCATAGGAAAAACCATGGGCTGACTAGTACACGCAGTTCCTCAGTTTCATTCCACTGAATTATAGGCGGCAGATGGTTTGATGCACACAAAGCAGAACCAAACAGATTAGCACGCCAGATACTCTGTCGGATGGACTGTAGCGTGTTTGTGATGTTCTAATCAAAATTGATATTCTTAACAACTCTTACACAGAAATATACAACCAAGAGCTAAGCATGAGATCGTTCAGACAGTAGACGAAAGCTTACTCTTTATCACTTTCTCATACAGGGGTGAAGCTACCAGTGAGATTATCATCTGTTGGGTTGGTAATGCAGTCGAGAGTACCTATCTTGCGGCACGGGTCATCTTGTCGCTCAACACCTGTCTGGTACTGTTGCCACACCTAGTAGATAGTTTGTCTAGGTTTCCTCTGTCCTTATTTTATGGTGCAAAGTGTACAGATGATGTCCTGGCCTAGAGAAATGAAATCGTTCACGAAGAGGTTGGCTACTGTGGGTCGGGTTCGCCTCTCAGGCTGAGGGGCCCTGCGATCCACATGGCATGTTCGATGAGGTAACGGTTAATGGGATTCAGTGAAGTAGATTTTGTTGCTGTCTGGCCGATTTATCCGTGAACCGGGTACATTCAATGACGCGGGCTAGCGGAAGCCGGGGAGAAACTGTCCTGAATCTGACGCCCTAAGTTCACACATACCTTGCTTACAAGATGTAGCACTTTGATTCTGAGTGTTTGACTATAGACGGAGCTTTTTTAACAGTTAGGTCTCTTCCCTTCTTCTCTCTTCTGTCTTTCTACACAGGATGTGTCTTTTATAACTGTATGGCATTTCAGCAACAATGATGATCATTGATGTACTGCTGTCTGTGACGATGATGATGTTGTTGTCAAGCCGATTAAGTAAGTGAAGTAGCAAGACAGTCATCGGAAGGAATTCATCAACTTACTTGATATGTCCTAATTTCCATACACAATTTGCACGTAGCCTAGGCGATTGTAAAAGCCCGGAGAGAATTACCAAAAAGAGTTGTTGGCGTGATTGACGCAAACTTTACGGGAATACGGAAACTACTGTATGACGGTCTAAGGCACTGGGGATCAATCTAACCGAAGAGTCTCTCTTGACATTTAAATCAACATAGGTAATATATATGAGGGAGCGACCAGTAATTGACAAGATATACTTTGCAAAAAGCAACGTGAGTGAAAAGTGTCCATTTACAAGCTATTTTTTTGGTATACTTATGCGTTCAACGCAAATTTCCTCATGGCTTGCACTGACTTGCATAGACCTAGGAGGGTCCAGCTGGTCGTCATTGGTCCTAAGATAGTTACAGCAGTGTGCCACCAAAAACAGAAGTTGTGTTTTACATGACGATGGCCAATAATGGAGTTCTGTTGGACTCGGTTCTCAGCCCGTTACGTCTTCTGCTGTTTGCAAGTGATTTAACTCCAAGACTTAACATTTTGTGTTGTTTGTTTGTAGATAGGGTGAAGTTACTCGGGTGTCCTACCTTAAAAGTATGGTAGACAAATGAATATGCATTTGGTTCTCTCTAACTGACACGTCAGAACACTTCTGATGGGCAGTTATCGGACTGGAATCCTAGCACGCATCGAAATATTAGAAGGCGATAGGGTTTGAAAGCAAACCATGTATTTCCAGAAATATTTAGAAATATAACAAGTAGTTAGATCTAATGCCACCCGGGGCCAACGAGGGAAAACAAAAGCGGAAGAGAAAGCGCATGATTGGCTCCAGCCTACTCGGCGGCACTCAAAACTCCGCCACATGAGAAGTGCGCAAAACCACTGAGCCCCCCAAATAACACTAAAAAATATGCAAGCGTAAAGAGCAGCTCTCATTAAACTTTATTCTATATCGCCCAAATCTCCTACCACCTACCAGTAGTAGAACAGTAGATGAATTGTTGAGAGACAACAGACATTCGCTGAGTACAAATGGTCGAGCAGCTGGGGGAAATGGCATTAACTCATAGCCTGCATTCCATAGCAGGCATACCTAGAAGCATGGATACGGAACAAATGGCCGTCGGTGGACGGTTGCCACTGTGGTCAGAGAAGCTTTATGCTCGTTGATCATTACAGTAGCACAACCTACGGAGATCTTATCAGACCTCCATACAAGATTTGATTGAAACACTTTAGTGAACGCAGGTAACTACAGGTAAATTTACAGTTCAGATTCGGCTGTGAGACGAACCACGTTAATCCCAGTGGCGCACAGTCCTGTTTTCAAGCCATTGAGGGATAATGAAGTACGGTGCGGGACGTTTCAGACCACAAAAAGCTTTGCATTCAGCGCATAAGTGGCCGAATGAAAACAATATATACGTGGCAAAACTTTAAACCACATTGTTTCTCGACGAATTTTATCGTGTCACTTACAAATGACACGATACAATCTACTCCGTACAATAGTCGAAATATATATCTGGCTATCTGTTATTTTCATATAGTGGTGACTGCTCTATTTCCGGATTGCCTTCATCTGAAAGTAGAGACAACGAGATTAAAAAGTAACCACGCAAATCAGTTGCTGTCAGGTGAAAAAAGAAATAAATCAATCCCATGTTGCCACTGTTAGCGGGAGATTATTTATTGCGTATTAAAAAGTTCCTCATACTCATAAGTTGCTCACAAGGGATTCATACGTGGTCCTATTCCGTAGTCTCCGAGGAGCCAGCACGGATCCACACGGGTGTACTATTAGTACTGAGGCAAGCCAGAACAAATGTTTGAACCCATTATTTTTTTGCGAGACTTATTGAACTCCGAAGTAGTGGTGACCACAACAGTGTCAGAATTCTAGTTTCCTCTTGATAAGGGTTAGGTGAAAAAGTGTACAGCTTCTATGTCCAGGCAAGGTTTTTGGTTATTGTCATACTTCTCCACACACTTTGCCCGCTTCCGTTAATCTGTTATTCTGTATCGGTATATCGAACGTTTGTTCTAGTTTGTTCACTTTCCCTGTGTGGTTTTCTTCATCCATTCCCCTGTCAGCTGTGTTGTTTCCATTTTACTCAAAACAGGTTCCGACGGTTAAAAGTCTGAATATGGTTTTTGATAAGACTAACAGTAGAACTGAGCCTATGCACCAGGTGATGAGCACGCTTAATTTGTTAACTGTCCCCCAAGTCCGCGTCACTCCCTCCATAGAGGATCTTTCATCAAACTTGAATGAAAACTTTTCTTCTACACTAGTTACAATACACAGCTCACAAGTTCAAGAAACTGGACATGACGAGCACTCTCAGTGTAACCTGAACTGATCCTAATATGTGAAAGCTCAGTCTTAGGTGATTCTATAAAAGATTTGTTCTGAGCTGCTTTCAGTTTTTCCACGTCATCGGTGATCTACAAAAGCTACTAAAAACCCTATGCCTGATGTTTGCCAATGACGGAAATCTCACTCCAGCTACTATTAAAGACAACCCATACACATATTTAAAGGCAGCAGAAATGTCAACATTTAAGGTACAGTAGAACAGAGAGAAAGCTACACAATACACTGGAGCCTGAGCAAGCGGAAGAAGATGACAGAGGTGGAGGAATATCCCAGAATGGTTGGAAGAGAAGTCCAAATAATTAGGAAAAAACACTCATTCACCAACTAACAGGAAGGGCTCCACCAAGGAAACCTGGAGTATCAACTTCCTTGTATTAGACACACTTGAGGCCCGAAATGCTTTTTCTAGGCTTGAATTTTCAGCCTAGTTAAAAACAAAATCCGTGAAAGGATGCAAAATTGTTTCACCGGGATGATTGAGAACTTCAATGAGATAGCCTACGAAGAAAGTTTCAGATGAATGAACGTGTTCGCGTTTGAAAAACAGGACAGTAGCGGCGTTTGTCTTGAAAACTCAAAATTCCGAAGAATGGGGAACCCTTAAGGATTGTGGCTGTTTTTGGAAAATAACAGCAATAAACCGAGGTCAAATTTCAAACTTAGAGAATGTCAGGATGTTTGCATCAGTCTTCAAACTTTATCAGGTCCCGCAATTAGACACCTATCAGTTTTGTTCCACCTTTCGGACCTTATTTTCGTCAGCTGTCTCAGCTACGTGGATGACTTAAGTTTTGGGTGCCGCCGAGTAGGCTGGAGCCAATCATGCGCTTTCTCTTCCGCTTTTGTTTTCCCTCGTTGGCCCCGGGTGGCATTAGATCTAACTACTTGTTATATTTCTAAATATTTCTGGAAATACATGGTTTGCTTTCAAACCCTATCGCCTTCTAATATTTCGATGCGTGCTAGGATTCCAGTCCGATAACTGCCCATCAGAAGTGTTCTGACGTGTCAGTTAGAGAGAACCAAATGCATATTCATTTGTCTACCATACTTTTAAGGTAGGACACCCGAGTAACTTCACCCTATCTACAAACAAACAACACAAAATGTTAAGTCTTGGAGTTAAATCACTTGCAAACAGCAGAAGACGTAACGGGCTGAGAACCGAGTCCAACAGAACTCCATTATTGGCCATCGTCATGTAAAACACAACTTCTGTTTTTGGTGGCACACTGCTGTAACTATCTTAGGACCAATGACGACCAGCTGGACCCTCCTAGGTCTATGCAAGTCAGTGCAAGCCATGAGGAAATTTGCGTTGAACGCATAAGTATACCAAAAAAATAGCTTGTAAATGGACACTTTTCACTCACGTTGCTTTTTGCAAAGTATATCTTGTCAATTACTGGTCGCTCCCTCATATATATTACCTATGTTGATTTAAATGTCAAGAGAGACTCTTCGGTTAGATTGATCCCCAGTGCCTTAGACCGTCATACAGTAGTTTCCGTATTCCCGTAAAGTTTGCGTCAATCACGCCAACAACTCTTTTTGGTAATTCTCTCCGGGCTTTTACAATCGCCTAGGCTACGTGCAAATTGTGTATGGAAATTAGGACATATCAAGTAAGTTGATGAATTCCTTCCGATGACTGTCTTGCTACTTCACTTACTTAATCGGCTTGACAACAACATCATCATCGTCACAGACAGCAGTACATCAATGATCATCATTGTTGCTGAAATGCCATACAGTTATAAAAGACACATCCTGTGTAGAAAGACAGAAGAGAGAAGAAGGGAAGAGACCTAACTGTTAAAAAAGCTCCGTCTATAGTCAAACACTCAGAATCAAAGTGCTACATCTTGTAAGCAAGGTATGTGTGAACTTAGGGCGTCAGATTCAGGACAGTTTCTCCCCGGCTTCCGCTAGCCCGCGTCATTGAATGTACCCGGTTCACGGATAAATCGGCCAGACAGCAACAAAATCTACTTCACTGAATCCCATTAACCGTTACCTCATCGAACATGCCATGTGGATCGCAGGGCCCCTCAGCCTGAGAGGCGAACCCGACCCACAGTAGCCAACCTCTTCGTGAACGATTTCATTTCTCTAGGCCAGGACATCATCTGTACACTTTGCACCATAAAATAAGGACAGAGGAAACCTAGACAAACTATCTACTAGGTGTGGCAACAGTACCAGACAGGTGTTGAGCGACAAGATGACCCGTGCCGCAAGATAGGTACTCTCGACTGCATTACCAACCCAACAGATGATAATCTCACTGGTAGCTTCACCCCTGTATGAGAAAGTGATAAAGAGTAAGCTTTCGTCTACTGTCTGAACGATCTCATGCTTAGCTCTTGGTTGTATATTTCTGTGTAAGAGTTGTTAAGAATATCAATTTTGATTAGAACATCACAAACACGCTACAGTCCATCCGACAGAGTATCTGGCGTGCTAATCTGTTTGGTTCTGCTTTGTGTGCATCAAACCATCTGCCGCCTATAATTCAGTGGAATGAAACTGAGGAACTGCGTGTACTAGCCAGCCCCCGTTTTTTTCTATGTGATCTCTTCGTGTCCGTCTTCTGCGGGATGCTTACCTAATATATTATTCGATGAATTCACACGTAATAGTTATCTGGGACTGCTTCGCAAGGATATATATTCAGTTTGCCTCTCGAATATAAATGTAGCCATATTTCTGAAAGCACCCTCCTCAGAACTCTTCAATAGGTTAGTATCAAAAACGCACATCAGTAAGTGTTACAATCTAGTGTGTAACCACAATGAAGAACGGACTATAAACACGCAATTCACCAAGCCGTCATGATATATTGTTGAAAGCAGCAAAGGTGCATGGTAAACTGTCGTCATACATATCTTTCCCCTCTTTGTACAACGAAATGCCACTACTCCCTAGGCGTTCATTTATTCTCACGTTCGTCTCTATTGTAACACGATTCGCCAAGACAAACAGTTTGTAAAACTTTAGTGGACCAACCTTTTGTAACTTTGCGTACAGAACAAAGAATACGAAGCGTACAGTTGGAACTCGGTTTTTCGGAGAAGTCACGTTATTTTCTACTGTGTGATTTTACGATTTCATATTCCACTTATTTAATTGTCCTTGCTCACCCAGAGATTTAATGAAAAAGAATCGTTTTTCTAACAGGTCAGTCGAATTAATTTTCGGAAATGTGATACCTCGTGGCCATAACTTAAACTGTACGACAGCAGCTAAGCTTCTTTACACCTTAGGTGGCAAAATCAGAAAACTAATGTTTTGCAAGAATAAAGACGAATCACACTGTCAACCTCTTCAAATGGGTTGATTACCAAGGATAAATTGTTTGTAGACATACCTCACTGACCAAGTTGACCAACGCTATTGTAGTCCACCAAGTTAAAATGCATACGATGTGCAATCAGAGAGCATAATCGTCCGCAATGGCCTAAACCGCACGAGCGTGCTTACTGCACGCTGCAGTCCAAATCACGGTGGGGCTTTTGGGTGAGCATATAGAAAGCCGCTAGTTAAATGTGTTTGCATCCTTTATGTTCACCTTCTGCTACTGACGCAACCAATCTTTGATATCAGTAGCGTTGCTCGTAACCTTTAGTGATAAGCCCCAAGACTAGGTGGTACTGTTCGATTCTCCAAATGTGTTCAAACAAGTACTCTAAAGATTCAAACCCCACAGAATTCTCTCGTCCGGAAACGATCTCTCATACATTGTTAACCTTTTTCGAACTTTAATAAACTCGCACGTGCAGTGTGTATAACAGACTTTGCAGTTGGTTTTCCAAGGTGTTGACCGCAGCAAATGGGTAAAACTGTCGGATGAGCTGCTGCTTCATTCATTCATAGAACGATCTCTACCGGGTCACATTAATCGACGTTATTTGTCACGGTGAAAGTTGTTTTTATGTGCGGCTCAGTCTCGCCGATTTTGTAAACCGGCCAGTTTCCTTATGCACTGTACAATTTATTGACTCAAAGTCACCCAACAGTTGTTCTTTTGGGTCTGATTTGGCAAACGTTCGTCATCTGGAAGGTGAATTGACGACAGAAACGCTTAACCAACTCGTTGATACAAGCGTATTGCTCTCGTTGCGGAGACAGTGTGAAGACGAGACGTCATACGATTGAGAACCAACTCAGATTGGTTTAGTGCAATAAGCCTGTAGCCATGCTATACAACATGATTTACTCAACCTATGTATGTCTCGAAGCAGTTTATGCTTGATAAACCTAAACAGAAATTGACCTCTGAATATATACGTCAGTTGTACGTACATGAACAAGTAGGCTTTCATAAACACCTTGAATCCGTCTATTTCCTCTAGGCCCGGCAGTTTCTGGAAATTAACGTCATCAAATAAAACGGTCCAGTTTTAGGACAGGATCCTTTCTGGCTGTCTGCCTCAGAAAAGCTCA
The DNA here is from genome assembly GCA_008508345.1 of Paragonimus westermani. Taxonomy (NCBI): domain Eukaryota; kingdom Metazoa; phylum Platyhelminthes; class Trematoda; order Plagiorchiida; family Troglotrematidae; genus Paragonimus; species Paragonimus westermani. The sequence continues at coordinate 47,491 of QNGE01003111.1, forward strand.
GTCATAGGCATGGATAATGAAAACGAAACGAGAACCAAAGAAGGTACAATATGTTTGCTCATGCAGACGTTAATCATGGTTACCGGTTTAAGAGTGCACGAGTATACTAAACTTCACACAGTGACAAATGATTGTTTTATGCTATTTAAAACAAAATTCAAGGTTACATAAACTACATCGACATATGTTCTCCTCTTTTTCACGCAGAGGTATGGAATCCACTATGTCATTCGTTACTGATTCACTAGTGGAAAAATTGGAAAAGTTGGAACTAGAAGTGATCAGCTGCATTTCAAACACACTGGTATGAACAAAATAACTGAGCAATAAACCAGAGGTGCTTCATTATAAATGTTTCAGAATGAACTGGTCGTTCGTAAGTGTGTCGAAATGGTTGGGATCAGTCAAATAATGTCTTCACCCTGCTTGCGGCTACAGTATACAGGCTGTCTTGCGTTCGCCTATTTGCAGTTCAAAGGAGCAGGTGAGTTTCGAGAGGATTTCATTTTTATTGTCAATTATTGAAAATAACACGAACGTTTATTCGTCATTTACGAATTTACACTCGTATTTTATATTACCACTTTCACAGGAGCAAACTAGATTCACTTGCTCAACACGAATTGCCGTCTATTTTGTACATCACAAATGTGCACTTCTATTTCTAACAAAGAGATCCATGCCATCCTGATATTATAGACCTAGAAGGTGCTCCGGGACCTTACTCATATGGATTTTCCGTGGCTGGACTATTTTAAGGATTGATGTGTTGGTTCTGTTGGTCGCAAATGAACTTTAAATGGCCAGTACACTTGCTTTAACAGCCTCTCTTGCTCAGATCATATAATAAGCATCATTTATACATTGCTTACTAGTTCCTAAAATGTGTGAAGTTCATTCATGATCTCAGGTATACCATGTTTCAATAGTAAGTTTCACAATCGCAACAAATATCCACGTCCGTTTTTGAGGATGGTCACGAAGTAGAAGCTCACTGGACAGTTTGTGATTCTGGTGGTAGAGTTGAACACACTTCATCAGAGATGTGCATACGTGATAGCTTTCACAGTCTGTTACATTGACAACTAATGCCGCTGTGATTTGAACGGGTAATATTCTATACAACACGCTGGTCTACACTGCTAATCCATTTCTAGTTTCAACACGAATGCCTCAAACTTCTTCATTACTCATCCGTCATATAAATTACCCCTCTTCTCGTCGGGACGTGTACAGCCGCAAGAAATCGTCAGCTGGAGTTTCAGAACTCGTAATGTAACCTCCCGTAGGTGGAAAAATAAATATGACCTCACATGTGTGTATAATTGCAAAAATTAACTCCTACACCACTGACATCAACTTCTTTGGTCTCTTTCCGAGACAAAATCCTCCAACGCATTGCATCCCTGAGATCGTTCTTCATTATCAAAAGGATAAGTCTAAATCATCATAGACAGCAATACACCAGTGGTACTCACTGATGCTTAACTGCCATACAACCATAAAAAGCAGATCCTGTACAGAAAGACAACAGAAAAAAGAAGAGGAAGATGAGGGACATAACTACCGAAAAAACCTCCGTCTATATTCAGACATTCATCATAAACGTGCCTACACCTTGCATACATACGACCGAGGTATACGAGAAATTAGGTCGTCATCATCAGGACAACTTCCTCACAGATTACACTCTCTTGTCATTAAGTGCACTTCACATACAACTCGGCCAAACAACGGCAACATTCATGCCACTGGCTAGCCATCATCTCACTCGAAGTCTTCAGTCACCGAATCTGTGAGTCATGAGACCCCTAGCTATGGAGGCGAACTCGACCCACAGTGACCAACCTCTTCGTGGACGATTTAATTTCTCTGCGCCAGATCATCATCTATCCAACCAACAACTCACGCCAGTCGACCCCAGCGTCACCGAACAGTGCAGGGTGAGGCAGGCGACTAGCTAGCATTCTTAATACATGGGATAACTACCTAAATCTATGCGAATGTAAGGAATAAACAAAAGAACTTGTTTAACTATCAGCGATTGGATGTTGCGCCCTTCCCGATGGAATAGGGGATCTTTGAGGATCCGTCCAGGTCGGTAAAACCAAGGGGGGAATAATGTTAGATTCCTTTGTTAGATTCCTAGGGTGACGTGCGTCTTTGAAACTACCTCTGAGTGTCAACTGTATTTTGCTATACGTCCCAAATATTGCTCGCAAATTTTACCCTCGCGAGTGGTGTCAAGCTCATCGAACTTGATTTCCCTAACATTCTCTTATCCGTTGTTGTTATGCTACTGATATTTGGGCGGTAGTTACGATTGGCTTCTGAAGTTTTTGCGTCGCAAAATCTAATTTTATACACCTATTACGTTTACTGGCCAGAGTTCACTTGTCACAATGGAACATAAACACACCTGCTTCTTATACTACTTACGTCCTTTGCATTTTCCACTTACACAAAAACTCTAGATTTTGGCTATTTTTAAATGCTGGAATCCACCAACGCCACTGCTGAGCATAGAAATTGTATTACTAATAAGTAGTGTAGCAGATTAATGAATTTAGATGAGACCCAANTTGGGTCTCATCTAAATTCATAAATCTGCCACACTACTTATTAGTAATACATATTTTTAAATGGTCCATGTTTTCTTATGTCTAGCAGCAGAATTAAAATATCTAAGCGGAGGCTTTATTTGTACTGAATATTGGTACTTAATCATATGGTTGCATAGGACAACTTGATTAGACGTGGCTTGGATGAAGTTTTGTAGAACACAAGATAAGAATGCAATAAACCACATTTTTCTTACTTAACTATACTTGCAAATAACTAAGTGATCAACTTAATCAGAGTTTGTTTGGAACATGACTGAAATTACGTATCTATCCTATTACGAAGTGTTCCGAAAATTTATTTGTACCGGAAACGTGTGGACTAGATCATGCATTTTAATTCACTTGGCTTAGAGGGTTTTACTAGCTTGTTCAATATGTGCGGAAATATCGTGTAAGTGAATTCTGATCTTTTTTGGATGCAATTCGAAACTTCCCAATTTTTTTCTGCTGTCGCAACTTTTTGTTGCATTTCAATTATAAAATAAAACGGACAAACAACAAGGCGAATGAAATGTGTGATACTATTATTGAAATATATTTGGAGTGAGCATTTTTAGTGTGTCTTTATTGTTGGTGACCATATTAAAGAGAATGGAGTTTGAGCACTGGAGCACACCTTTTCTATGACGGAAGGGGCGGAGACAAATTTGTATTGTTAATTAGGGCGGACAAAATAAGTCAGCGACCCAGAAATTTATAACTCAGCTTACTTAGTTTACCATACCTTATGCGGGCAAAAACAAAAGTGGCGCCAACCTCAGAACAGTACGGCACGTTACAGTAGTACATCATTGATTTTAGTGAAATTCATGCAGGAGACTAGATGTTGGGATAAAACAGATGTATATTTCGACTTCATGACTTTTAACAATTTCTCTTCCACTCCGTCTTTGATACCATTTTCCAAGTGGTCAATGTAAAACGTTAAACAAGTTGTCCTGAGGATGGGAGTTTTTCCAAGCTCGTTTGTAGCTACCAGGATTTCCAAACACCATGCCCCACACACATACACTTCAGAAAACGACGATGAAAGTTCTCAGATTTCCTAGAAAAAATCAAGTGGTTTGCTAGACTGACGAAAGCTTTCAGTTCGGGAGCATAAATTTCGTGTTCTTTCAGTGCGATTCCTTGCAGATCGACTAACCGTTCCCGCAATTTGACAGTGTACTAATCAACCTGTGGATAATTTGTTTTAAATGGAATGTTGATTCGGTTTGCTTCTCGAAGTTAATCGGTCCCTGGAATTTACTGATTTTTATTAAGGTGGGTGTTCTTCGAGTGTTCACGCACTGTAAACCACATTCAGGTCACCTTTGGGCGAACCTTCTAACATCACGTTCACTGTCGAGAATGCAGAAAGTTTGCATGGAAACAACTCTCAAGGAGTAACCAGTGATGTATTTATCGACCTGTAGAATATCTCAATTCTCTGTGGTTAAGAGTCTCTAGTTTACTTGGCGGAATAAACGCTGTTCTCAATAATGAGGCCTTCTAATTAATGGAGAAATCCTATGAGAATAACTATTTCTTTCGGTATTTAAAAAATGTATTTCGATTGTTTTCTGTTTTGCTTATTCTAGTATCCACCATATACAAACAGTTTTATTCATCACTTATAGAAGGATTAAAACGGACAAGGGATATTTCAGTGGAAGACAAAACAATAAACTGTGTACATGACAGATTTGAGTAAACTCCGGTACAGTGAGTCAACAAGGTAACCATCTAGCTTATGAGTGAAGGAAAACTCTTCAGAGATGCACACGGACTGATGCCGACAAATTCCTCCTAGGAAACCGTCAGGCTCCTTTTTATGCCAAAAAGACCTTCATGTCTTCCAGAATCGTATATGAGAACTGTACTCCGCTTTGTACGCCATGAAACACACATAACTAATGACTGTGCTTTGAACGATAACAGATCACACCTTAGTAGAGATGTTTCAGAATTTTCTCACCCAGCCTCTGCTTCATTGCACACTTTCCCTGAGTTTTAAGATGTAAATATTCACTTACAAAATTAATTGTTGAAAAAAGGATGGGTGTTTTGTCGGCTTGTCTGCAGATATTGCACTCGAATGCTTGTCGTTATGTTCACCTGAAAAACACAACTGGGACATTGGTTGATGAAACGCATTTACATTAGTGTGCACAAGCTGAACAGAAAGACAACGCAATGATTTATTAAGACAAAGCCATCAGTTTTTCACTCACTATGGTCATCACGTTTCACCAGAACTGTCTATTAGGTCATGGTGCATAGCCCAATGCTTCAAAGTGAGCACCATACAGCTGCCCACGTTTTTAAAGAAAAGTCCCAAATTTCGATTAATTTGACTTCTGTCTAACCAAATGGTTCCTTCCTTCTCTCACAAAAGGTTTCGCACTTCAAGCAGAACAGCATGCGAGTTCAGCCATCTCATTGCTGCTTAGTAATTCGGTGGATTCGTCGCAACTGTCCGAAAACTGGCACTCGGGTGAATCCGCAACAAAACACCATGACCAAACCATGCTGCTTGTCATCTTGCTCACATATTACACACTGGCCCGTGCACAAACCTTGTTAAAAAAGTATGTTAGCTGAACATAATTAATTGCTTATGTGCATCCAACTGAGTTGGGTCTTACAGTCGGCGTACTCACAGGACCAACCATCTCCTTAAACTCACTGATCCGTGAATAAAATGAATAACACAAACTCCGATAGAAAGCTTACCTGACACATGTACATTCGGTTGGCGTACTGTGCAGCACTTTGCTCCAATAAATTCAGCATGTACTACTCACTGGACCAGTGGTCGTGTTCCGCGATCTATGCTTGGTCGCCAAATTCTGCATCACTAACCTGTTCAGATCTGGTTGCTAGTACATCTACTTCGACACTTGCCTCTCGGTCCTGACTAAAGTCCAGGTTTTGTGCACTTGAAAACGGTGGTTTGAGCGCACAACCATAAACAAAAGCCCTGTGTACACGGAATAATCGGAAAGCGTACAGATGACGTATCATACGACGAATATAGCACAGATAGGGGTTCGATAACGTCTTATTATCTTGACCGTGTTACCATACTTGATCGAAATTCAGGCTAATCTACATTCACATATAGTTAATTTCGTTTGGCATAGTACAGTTGTGTAAACGAAGCGTTATCAGACTAGATAACGCTTTTGAACTCTTCGGTTGATCATCCAGCTTCAGTGCTCACAAAAGTGGCACAGTCGAAGAAACTTGATGCAGTTAATGGAGTTCTGCATTTCAAGTCAGAGGAGCGTCCCGAAAGGACTTTTGATGAATACACTGTCAGTAGGTGGCCAAAGTTCTGTGTCAAGGCATTGTTCACCTTTGTGGGGCGGAGGATGTTGAGGTGATCACGAGATTCTAGGGAGTGTGTGCAGACGACCGCAACACTACTGGAATTACTCAGTCCAACAGTTGGCTGAAGTATGCGTTACATACCACCAGGGTGGCTGCCACGGAAGAGTTTTACGGAACAAAAGGACAAACCGCTTCTAGCTTCATCAGCGTAAGAACCGGTATCCGTTAATAACAAACAGTAACAATGGTGTAAAGTGGTATTTCTTGTTAAACAGCATATGCTTCTTTATACTGAACAGTCGACAACGCGAAAATTAACCCACCAGGCTAGAAGTCGTACGCTTTGGTTAACCAATAGGTATATGAACAAACCCTTATTTGCCGTCACGAAATGAGCCAAACGTTTTGGGTTGTTTTCAGGAGGCTTCAGGTTTCCACGTGCAAGTTAGCGTAACCACCCACTATGACTCGGATTTCTGTCTTTCAGGTGACTAGGGTGGGATTTTGACCCCCTAACTTATGCTTGGTGTCGACAGTGGTTTATTCCGGGGATGGTTTATGGTGCTTCATATTGGTTATTCCTCATTTTTAGTGAAAAGTTTCGGACAACTACATTTTTCCTTCAGGCTGATTGACACTGCAAGAGCACTGACTATAATAGGTTATTTGAAGGACTATACTGAGGAAAGTGGGAGCACCGGTAGTGTACTTACGTACCTTGGACAAGCTGACATTCACCCCACTGGCAGTGCCTAACAGTTACTGCAACGCGATTCAGGTGTCCCATGAGCAAGTGCCACCAACAAAGTAAGCAGTGACAATCCCCTGAGAATACTACATAATTAATGGATACTTAGTGGTTGTTGTGAGATGTTGTTGTAATATGTTTATGTCACACGTCTCACAACTGAGGAGAATGACAAAGGAATGGATCCACCACTCAAAGAATTTTTTCCTCAGAGCAGTCTTCCAGATTGTCAGGCTGTGTACGAAGAGTTAAAGACGTTTGTGCCATTCACTTTCTATTGTCGACCCTGCTACGAAGAATTCAGTGCTAGTGTTTCAAAAGACCAACATCTATGCGGCTAGCGTTAGGGTACAGTTATTGGTTTAGTCTATCCCAATCAACATTTTTTTAAAATCCGTTAGTCCTGTGATCTCTGAGGTGCAACCTATGCTGTTTCGATCAACCGAACACTGTCATAACTAGTGGTATGATCTCAACATGCACATCTACGCAAAGGTTCACATGAACCAAAAATGTCACTCTCGGAGAACGGAATTAATGTTTTTTAACCAGTGATTCGTTAAACTCCTCCGTCACCCAAACATAAATAAGTCGGTTGTTTGTTCAGGTGAGATACACAACTTCTGACCAGGTTTGTGTCTACTGAGGTAAGAATGGGTAAACGCAACAGTTGACACGATATTCTCCCAAACGTCTTACTCGACTAAAAGGTATATTTTTTACATGTCACCTCTAAAAATTGCTTGTGCCCTAGTGTTACCAAACCAACCAGACCTGGAACGTATGTGTATAGGTGTTTGTATGTCACTCTCACTGCGTTGGTTGATTGTTGGTTGGTGAAGGTGCCCAAAGTCCGTTGACCAGAAAAACACTACAGCTCAGTTAAGGACTAGACACTTTATGTGAAATTCTCATATAAGTGATATCTTGGATGAATCATGTTCCCCCAATAATACGTACACGTCGAGGTATCAACCAGAAATCCTCGTTCCGCAATGAATAGATGGATATCTGAGGGAGCGTTGACTGAAAACTTGAACACTATCAAACGATCAGGCCATTAGTTATGGCTGAGCATTTTTGCCAGAAATCAGTCGATCCATATTGAAATCTAGTTGTTTTAGTGGTATTTGCGGTTCATCGTACAAGGTAAGAAGACATCTCGTTTTTGATCCAACATCTTTTAAGTGACGGGAAAGACAAAATGACGCCAATGGGTGTTCGATAACTTCACATGATTTTTAGCGCTTCTTTGATATCCGATATATGCACAAATATTTTCACAGATCAACCATGTTCCGGAAAAATCCAACCAATTTTCTAATTGTTCCTATTTATCTGAAATACGTATTTAGTGAACTTCGTCCAAACACCCCACCATATGTACCAAATCTGTATGAACGATGTGTACAAAGGTAGAAAGTGCTCACAAGTTGTCTTCTGCGAATCGTCATCCATTTTTACTTGCAAGTAAGAAACGGTCCAGCTAGATTTAGTTCTCCGCCAATGCTTGTAATCAAGTGCGCGTAGCCAAAGTCAAAAAGGCGAACAGGATAACTCCTTAAGATCACACTGATGATCTGAGTGGGTGCAATTAAAATGAAGGATTTGGAAAAGCAAGCTTGTTAGAATGTGCAAAATTATGTTAACTTGACCGATATGTTTAAGATATGTTTCTGCCTTGTTTCTCAAGGGAGATTGAGGCTATCAAATCGGCTCAGAAAGCGAAAACGATTCTTACGAAAGTGCTATCATTAGTAAGATTGTACGGTAGTCAACTTGAACAGAGGCAGCACCATCCTACAAATGACCTCCCAGTGAGCGAGAAAAAGCAAGTTGTACCAACGGACCAGCATGATATTTTCGCAAATGTTCGATCAGTCTTGCTAAGACCTGGGGCTGGATTCTACCCTGTGTTGGAGCATCTTCAAATCAAACTGGCTGTGGTGTGTGGAAAGTAAGTCACAACAGTGAGGTCTGGTATATCACTGTGAAGATGACTGCTCATTTATCATGCATTTACTGCTATGTGGAAATCTCATGCAATGTGGTTTCGACCAGAAGTGTTTAGTTCAAGAAACCAAATGGATTTGCAACAAATGAGCGTGATCCGACATCACTGTTACTCAAACAAACGTTTCTGAGCACAACGTATGAGCGAAGCTAATCCAGCTTCTACCCAGCAACGTGACCGTCATTTGACAGAAAATAAATGTTTAGCTTCCATACAAAATATGTACATTGATTAAGTTCCGTGTTGTATTAGCAAACGCTGATATGACCGGCGCACAGCATTTGTATGAAAGTGGTTGCAGGCTATCGAGTGGACAGAGTGGTGACAGTTAACTTGTGGTGACAGGTGACTTAATCATGGAAAAGATTCGCTCGCGTGTCATTTTGAACTAAAACTGATCGCCATACGTGTATGTAATTTGGGCTGCTTGAGTGTTTTAAAAAAAATCACCACAATCTCCAGCACAACCAACCACTACAGCACTTTAGTAGTTAGAACAGACATTGTAATACAATCGCGAAAAAGTCGAGCCTCAGTTTGGGTAAAACTCAGGTTGTACTTCATTCAGTCAAGTTGAAGCATACATTTATACTAAACCACCGAACCTACGTTTCGTAAAGTAGGATCATTTTCGTCAGCAATGTGTCTGATTGCAGCCATTACGTTCACACATATACACCTTCACAATTACTGATAATTCGAATTAACTTTTCAGTCTCAAATTTTCTGGCTGATTAAACTTTCAGTGGTGTCCTCATCAATAATTGTGGGTCGGAAGATGTGACCTAATCATTGAAACGCCTAAGATTTAAACTCTTTTCTACAGATTTGAAGTAGTCTGCCTCCCATTTCCTGTAAAATGAAATTAGTTCCACTGAATTGCAAATCGTTGGCAGCGTTGTACTATTCGCTGGTTGGAAAGATTCTTCCTCCCTATTAACTCTGAGCAACTTGGTGACAGCTCAAACCACACAACTTTGACTTTAACACTGATGAACTTAGAGATTACAATGTTTTTACTCGGTTCGTTTGATTAACACAACCTTCCAAAAATCCTTTACACGATTCCACTACTGCTCCAATTCATGACAGAGTTCTAAATAAGGTATAATATGACGCCTAATACAGGAACGTACTACAGTATGTATACTGTATAACACAATATAACAGTATGATACTGAAAAGGTTGTGGCTGGTACACTGGTCCCACAGTTAGCTTATTTGGTTCAGAGTCTAGTATATATGTGCAACCACCTTCGTTGCAGAAAAAACCAACCAGTCGCTTGCTTGCGATAAATTCAGGACAGCAGTATTATTTGCACATGGTTCCTGGATTTGAACAAACTTGTACAACCTAATAAAGAATGAACGAACCCCAGTTTTTCGATTAGTTCGATCCTCACGCATCACTTAATTACTATCCGCTTGCTCATTAGATGTTACCTCAATCGGAAGAAGTACATCAAATCTAAGGTCCACTACGAACATGCCTTGTCCATGGTCACTTCGCTGTTCGGAGCTAGCAGCAGGGAGACTATTCCAATATACCAGGCCCTGGCCTATGTGAGTGTTTGACTCAGTTAGTTTAACTGCATTTTTTTCTAAAGATTAACATTAATTTTCATCCTTTCTTGAAATTCAGCTATGTCTCTGACTTAATTTTCATGTTAATTATATTAATGCTAATGTGGGACTATTGGAGTGACGGCGAACACTATCCTCACAACCACGTGGACTCTAGCGTACCTACCGATCTGTACACTGGCATGCACAAATTGTCAATCCTAAAGAGAGATTAATTTCAATTCAGTTAAATTTTTTTAAGGAGATTACAAACTATTCGTGTGAATGAGAAGGCTATGTCCGAGTCTCCATAAGCCAGAATCTATATTGTATTTCGTAGACCTCGGAAGTGGGTTTGGCCCGATCGAATATATACCTACCACATATGCAAACAGGTACGTGTTACAAAAGGACCAGGAGATTTATTTGGATCTGCTCCACCTAACTGATTTCATCGTAAGTATATCTCTCAGAATATAGGTTCCTATTGTTATCATCACAGGAAGGAATTTATCGTTTGTGAAGCGGTTGCCTCTGAGAAAGTATACAACCATAAGTTGGTGATGAGTGTTGAAGACTTCTATTGTTACAGTTTGGTAAAAAATGATCCGAAATAAAGCTTAATCACAAAACGACACGGCTTTGACTGGATTCTAACCAGCGGCAGAAACCGTATGCTCAGAAGTAGCAAAGGCATTACCGTGTGAGCTACGCAGCTACACCAGGAAATCAGGAGTATCACATTTATACTCAGTTTTCCCCTTAACTTTCTGTGTTCTATGGAATTTACCGAATAATCTGTAAGTTTGACTATTCAGTATTGAAAAACATTGTTCAGTGTTGCCCTCTTCACTTCTTATTTAGCCTGAACGGCATTCTCAACTATTTTTTTTTACGTGTGCTGAGTTGTGTTCAACCACCGACAGAAAAATCCAGCACCAAGTTGGAAGAGGCTGTGTACAGTTCAAGGTCGAGAGGAAAATGTAGGAGCGGGATTGGGCCTGACAATTATGAATTCAACGTTTGCCTCCGAATGAGCCGGTATAAATATGTCTTCAAACGTACGAGCTGTTAATGAATATGTACGGTGTTCAAGTGATGTAGAATTTATTAAACTCAGTGCAATTTAAAGGGCCGGTTAGACCGTGTGGTTTACAATCCAGAAATTATCTTTTTTATACAACAGGTTTTCGTCTTAAACAGCACGTGCTACTGAGGTGAACAATAGTTAGCCTGGATGTCCACTTTTGCTTACGTTAACCGGTCTTATGTAGGAAGGGTTAGTTGCGGTTTTCTATTAAAAACGTGTGCATTGGGGTTACACGTTCAACAAACAATTTGTCGACCGAGAGAGAAAACATATGTTGCTTGAAATGTGAAAGTGCTTGGTGTTGGGTTATTCTCCCAGCCGGGTGGTTTGTCCGGAGACTTCCCTCCATGTGACATACCGTCAGTAAAACAATTTCTAGTAAAATGAGTAAATCCTCCCGCATGTTTCGTTTTATGGGGTTTAGTAAAAACTAAGGGATTCAGGGAATCAAATATTTCTATGAGTATGAAGTGAAAGGCAACGAGCTTATAAATAACCCATTCATATAATGAATGTTCAAAGAACAAGCAATCAGGGTCGGAGTGTAATTGTTGATGGATGACCTTCTTGCTCTTTGATTTGTCCGTTGCTGAGATAGTGCTTCTGATCGATTGTTTAATCCATCATTCCGGTTTTGGTCCCGTCGTAAGTTTGTCGTAGGTCCACATGCTTTTTGAGTGGGGTTGAGGTGACTCAAATTTTTTATGAATTTGCGTGTGTTATGTTTTTATGGCCGACCAACCACTGTCATATAATTCTAATCGAAGTGATGATTCTACAGTTCGTTTTCACTAATTTCAGTGACCTTTGGTCGTATCAGTTTATCACCGATGTTTATGTAAGAATGTTTACGAATATTAGACTTTATATTCATTTGACCAGCTCTTTACTCAACGGTTTGTCTACTAGAAATGTTGCAAGTTAAATCCACTGTTTCTTCTGTAAGATATCCACACTAAATTTAGTGCGGATAAAGTCAAATAGTTTGCATGTCGTGTTTAAAATTATGATGATAAACGGATTCAGGTAAACATAACCTTACAAGCAAGTTGCAATACTCCACGTTTCAGCCATCTCGGATGGCCTTCCTCAAGAGTGTCCTAACTGAATGTGATTTCGAGTACAACACTTTTGACGAAGGCCATCCGAGATGTTCGAAACGTAGAGTATTATAACTCGTTCGTAACGTTGTTTTATTCTCGATCCATTCATCAGCTGATGTCTTTTCAATGCGAATCTAGCCCATTACTTTTGTAAGTTCATTTCTGTTAACTTTTGTACCACTATACATTACTTTTACCTTGAATTCTGAAACGGTAATGACATGGAGTAGACTTATTCGTTCTGTACAGTTCACTTTCTGTTGCTGTACGTTCTGGGAGACAGTGCATTGCATGAGGCGTCCACAAGCGTGTTGTACAGATGGTTTCTTTCTGATATCTTCACATTTTCAATAAACTACGACGTTCGCCTTTTCGTTTAAATAGAGTTTTAACATAGCCTCCCGTGTGTGCTGTGAGATGCATGCAATAGAATTTGGAGCATGTTCATTGGGAGTGTTTTCATTCAGACGACTGTTTCTAGTTGGTTGATGTAGAGTTCTCTGACTGGAATATTCAGGACCGGTGGCTACCAGATGTGCTGTTCTTCCGTGGCTAATTTTCTCCCGATCAACACCTTGCTAATCAATCTACGGGTTCTTCCACATTTCTGTGTTTCAGGATGACAGAGCTGCCGTGCACACAGTGTGCCTTCACGTTTGGCCTACTGCTAGGGAATGCAATTTTTTATATCATCGCACAACTCTTAAGACTTATAAACTCAAGAATGATGAACCCGCCAGTATGATTTTTCAATGTCGGTAAATCTTCTCTGCTAAGCTTAAGGTACATTGCGAAAGAATAATTACTTCATATGTGTTCAATTTATCCTGTCGGCAATCTAATCGAGTGCGCATCTCACTGATAATGTTGCTAACACTTGCCTAATCAGCGTGTTGCTGGATGAGATGACTAGTAAAGGTACGGCGAAATAGACTGGGATTTTATCCTCCACAACAGCCTTCCAATGGACTTTTGCGTGTAATTCCTCAATGGAAATACACGAACATCAAATAAGAAGTTATGAGGTACTCCAAACCTTCCCGAAATCTACAGGTTTTTGGTGTGGTCAGTGATATTGTTGTAAGAAGGGATATTCTTGGTAAAGGAAAAAATGTATTATTTTAAGGTCTTTAGGTTTCTGCCTGTTGTGCTTGGCCTTTTTGATATGGCGGTACTTTCCAAACTGTCAGATTATTTTTGACTCTGTCGTTCAAACTTTTTGTCAGGTCATTCGCACTTTTTTGAATGTACGCGTCTTGTAACCCTTCCTATGCTTTTTCCATGCAGTCCGTGTTGCTCGTGATCGCGTTGAATAAACTACACTCATAGAGAATTTGTACTTTCTGTGGCATGCTGATACCGCCACTTTTGGTTTACTGCGTAGGTTTCTTTCAGTTCTTGACTTGTTTGTTGGAGTGATTTTCGGTTGGTTTCTATCATCACGTGTTCAGGTTCCGATGTTGCCGATGCCGAACGCTGATCCTGATGCAACGAAGGAGTTAATGCTTTTAAATGTGATGTGCTCACAGTTATGTCGTTGCTACATGAACTTTCACTGAATATTTTCATCTGAGACTCCACTGTCGACCAACTCGTTTCATGCGACGTTGCTTCGAATAGGTTATCGTCTATGGCGGCGAAACCTTTGCAAGTTAACCTGTCTATTCACAGAATAACCCAAGATTTACAAGTTTTAAATCGTTCGGTTTTAAATAACCACATGAAATGGAACGGTTTCTAGAGATCCATTAGTAAAAACCACCGTTCCAGATTTTTCGGATTACTGTGTCCTGTGGTCGGAATCGTAAAACGTGTGAACCGCCGAAAAAATATTTTAATAAGGTGACGTCACGAGTAGTCACTTGACCTCATACTGGTGCCGAAAACTGAGTTTGGAACTGACAGATTTACGGTCGAGGTGAAATAGTTTTTTGGGCATGGTCACGTAAGATGTAAAGGACAAACTAGGCTACCGCAGTGGCGCCGCATAAAGTAGAATAATTGAATTTATCCGTCATTAACACTCACTAACCTGTGACCCTGAGCTGATACTGTGTGCTAAATGCTAGGCGTCAACGGAACGTTCGTTCATCGTTTGTAAGTTTTAGACCATTTTCATTTCAATTGTTTCCTGTACACTTGGTTGCAGTAACTGCTATTTGTTTTCTTTTCTTCACGGAATTGACACCGATTTACACGGTAATAGCTAATAGAAATGCCCACCACATGTTTACATAAGATTCTTCCGCTTTGTGGAGTTTCTCTCCACGCAAATCAAATAACCACGATCAACCGGATGTTTGTATCAAATTGGATGGGCAAATGGAATTGACCATTTTTTTCGTGCTGTTAGTTAATCAGAGTGAAATAGAGTTCAGATAAGGCATCTTTTTATACGAACATGCGGTATGAACATCGGAAATTGACTTCTCTAAAGCGCGCTTCCTGACGATAGCGTGTTTTGAGTACACTTTGACGTAAGTTAAAAACGAAGTAATTTTTTGTCACTCTACTTAGCCGCTGGGCCAGTTGATAGATGTTTACTGAGTTGGATGAAAGCACGTAATTATAGTCACCGCGTCCTACTGACCCAGATAAACGACGGAAGTATATACTGTATGTTTACTTGCACTCACCTCACAATATATGCCAATTTTATCCCAAACCTGCTCTGCCAACACAAAAAGAGTGAACAAGCCGTTAAAATGCTTGCACGTATATTGATGTGCATCGGATATCTTACTCCTCAAGTATGCCATAACAACCTAATGGTAAATCAACACAAAAAATCATTCCACAAAATCATCAGTTATGAATCTGTGACTAGCGTGAAAGCACAGATAAATGTGGTCAAATAAAACTTTAGATATACTGATCGGTATGGATGACGAACTTCACTCATAACGACACAACTTTTAAGCGAAACTAACTAATAATCTGTTTCCGGTATAGAGAACGGGTCGACAACGGCTGTCCGTTTCCACTAAGTACTTAACTGTTGTAAAGCGATGTTACGTACTCCTATATTCTGGTTTATGCATGTTTTATACATGATTGTTTTGTCTCACTGCATACCGTCTCTCATTACCTACCTGCCGCCCAAAATGTTTGCCTTCACTTTGCACGAGAAGCTGGCATTCTCTTTCATGTTTGAAGGCTTAGGACACACAATGGACCCTGTTTTATTCCGCATTTCCATGACTAGATTTAAGCAAACTGTTCTTTCTGATTCAGGCAGATTAAAACTGCACGAATTTTATACTCTGAAATGTGAAGCAAGTTTAAGGAGTCATCAGAAAATCCTGCTTCTCCCATTCATGTCTCTGAGTGAATTTGAAGTATGGCTGTGTAGATATTCTTGTGTTGGTAAATATCTTGGTCGAATGTGATTCAGCTACACCTGTAGAAGACCCCGTTTAACACATGTCAACATAGAAATGGTAATACGTACAGTTTATGGTTTGTGATTCTGTGGCATTCAATTGAACACCACATACCTCGGATTACAAAGCTCGTAGACGATGTTGACTATCGGCCGAAGGGGAATATTGCACAAGCAAAATGCTTGTATCGGAAAACAAGACAAACTTATTTAATAAAAATTCCGGTCGTGTGATAGTCTTAAACTGCGGTTTTTATTAAGCGCTCCTCCAAAAGCGGTCTATTGGTGAGCATATTTACCGAGTAAGTTAGCATCACACGAAGCTAACTTATAATGTAGCAAGCTTAAGTTGTCTGTACAAACCAGTTCATCATCTCACACTCATCCGAAAGAGCTCTTCTATGTTCTCTGATAGTCACCTCATGTAACTACGGGAACCCCGCTAGATAGCGCTTTTAGTCATCAGACACAGCGATTCCGAAAACATTGAGCAAGTAGCGGTTACTAATTTTGCCAACCAGAACTTTTAGGGTTTTCAGATTTTGTGGCTACTTTCTCACGTGACCAACACTTGGTTATGTGCAATCTAGAGACGTCGAGAAATGCCATTAAATGTGATCGTGCTGCTGCTAACGTAAGAAGTACGCGACCTAACAGTGTTCGACCTTTCGGGCATCGCTCTGAAACTTTAAGAAGTGGACGTTGGGGAACGACCACGTTATCCATATAAGGCCATTTCTCTTGATACACTTTGACGAAGACAACCACTGTCAAGTACAGCAAGTTTACTCGCTTCGTCGTTATCAGCAAGTTACGATTTTCTATCATAGAGCATCACGGATCACACCTAGGTAACATCCACCTTTTCGTCCAAGGATGACTAGCACTCGTTCCTTTGTCAAGTGTCGGAAAATGTTGATCAAAACGCCTGTTTTCATCGGAATAACCCTCGAGTTGATTACCCGCGAAGGTAATGAGTACCATTGTATTTTCGAACTAGTACTGAACACTGAAGATACAAAGCATATCCTATTAAACTACCTCACTCACTTGGCTCATTCAGCGTGGTATACTTACTCTAAGCAGAAGATTTAGTCTCGTCGTTTCGGCGCGTTCAACCCCACACCATTATATCTGGATTTTCTGGCACAACTTCTCGAGTGCCTCTCACGGCAACAATAAACAAGAGCTGGTGAGTCGGATATTCCTGGTGAGGTCCACTTAGAGTGATGAACATCTTGAACACTTACAATAATTTCTATTCCTATTTGCACAGTAAACCAGCAATCATCTCACCTGACTGCCACATTTCTCCAGGGTTTATTTAACAATCGAAGGGTCATAAATAACCTTATAGGCAATCAATCTAGGGGCGGCCATAAATTTAAAATGACTCTCAATCGCCTATGACTGTCGGTGTTCTAAGAGCAAATGGAAGATAAACTGTATTTATTACACTGCGGATGGGGTCAACACCGTTTCGGTTCATGCACATCTATCCTTCCTTGCATTCAGTGGGCAGGAGCAACAACAATCCACTGAGTAACTTTAACCAAATAGACAGGGCTGACGTTCACGTGGTTGATGTTTACCTACAGGAGGACCACCCATGGTAAAATCGTTCATGAAGTGCCCCCTCAGTTTTTCAAACAGTGTGATGAAGCATTGATACTACTAAGGATACTCACTTACAGGAGGAGTTTGAAAGCCGGGCGGATTTCTGGCCCTGTAGTGCTTCAATTGATTGAACTTCACATTTGCTTCTGCCTTCGACAAAGGACCGTCAGAATTACAACTGATTATTCGCGACACATCATTTATACGATACAACGCAGGTCAGACGAAAAAGTTCTGGAAATTATCCCGCACGTCAATTAACTCGGCTACATAGGCTGATGATAAATGAACCACATTTTTCACATATGATCTGCTTACAACCAAGATGGTGGATTGTACAATCCCAGTTTAGGAAATAAGGCACTGCTGTTCAGATTTGAAAATTTCCAGTTGACTTCTGACAGTTTGACTGAATACTACTATCGTGTTTATGTAAATTTTTAGCCAAATTGTGCATTCGTGCTCTCAACAGTCATTTTAGGATCTCTGATAATTCAAGCGACGCATTTCCGTAGGCCTGTCCCATGAGACAGAAACCCACTTCTTCTGGAATTGCGCATATACTTGGCAACCCAATTCTTCAAGGTGAACTACAGTAGGCGCTGCGATTTACCGCCAGTGTCAGAGGCTGCTTTTAAAATTCTTTCACAAAGCACTTATGGAGCCGTTAGCATGCGCCTGCTTGTTTGCAGAGTAAAAACAATTGGATGGTTGATCTCAGTCACTGAGGCAGAGCAAACACATCTAGTAGAGGGGATAATTCACACGACTTCTCGAAGGTCAAGTGCTCGCTACATTGTGGTTTATCCCGTAAGCGTTTGGATTATCGGTGCGGTGTTTACTTTCAGGATTAGGTTTCAAATCCCCTTTGGACATTGTGCCACTAGAACCCTGTTAGTTCAGACTGACTGTCCAATACTGTAGGTGGTGGCCAGTAATTAAATACCTGCACTCGAGGGTCATGCATGCCTACTGTGGAGCCGAGGCGTTTCACCACAACTATCCACAGAGTTGTTGTACAAGCATAGCTATGTCATATTTGATTGTGTGATCGGCGTTGAAATTTCACTGTTGGTCATACATAGTAAGTTGGTCCACTTTTTCGCCATTTCACGATGGTAGTGTGCACCGGAGCGCATCGAGTTGAACGGAACAGACAGACTTTAAGTTTGAAAGGTTGTGCGTTTCCAAACTGAGAAAGAACGCTCAAGTTTTTTCTCCACACGTTTTATGCGTGTGGTTCCAGTGACTTGGATGCATTCTGCGTATGAAGTTGGTTATCAGATTCCAAACATTTCAAGTGAAGAGCGGTCATAGAATCAACCGGAGTATGTACCATGAGGAGATACTGTAATGTCATCAGTGTAGTTTATCTACTCGGAAATGTGAACATTTCACCAATCGTTTTTATTATCTAGTCGCGGAGACATTCGGCACTGTATCCTCTCATTATCGTATGCAGCCAAAGTTTGATGTGGCCAATTTGCCACATTTGACTTGGTAGACACGCGCGCTGGCTGGTTCATCGATGGTTTGGTATAGGGTTGAGACTACACAGAAGTATTAAGTAGTTGAACTGGACGATAACTCCAAATCCGTTATTATCCTAGATCTTGAATGGACAAGCACCTTGTTATTCTTATTGAGTTATGTAAAAAACCACTTTAGACTGCCTATTGGATTAGGACTTTCTTAGAGTCTTCGGTATTCAGTCTTGAGAATAAATCCATTTCTCCTGACTGAATAATTTTCCAACCGGACAGTGGATAATTGGCCCTTTTTCTGGTTTCCTGGACGTTGACTTTAACAATTCAAATGGTTTTTCAAAAAAGAATGTATTGTACAATTGATAAAAACAGGAAAAATACCAATGTCGTTTCGCCCAACTTGCTTTCTCAAGGATTGTTTGAATGCATCAAACTCACTAACATGTTCTTTTCTTGACTTCTGCAACAATCGACTAACGAACATATCCATCTAGTGTGTTGGCTCTCTGTGCATGCTTGACCTTGAACACCAGACAGATATCATATGATTGGCTGCTGTTGAGCCGCGCATTTCTATTACAACAGAAAAATAATCACATATTTCGGAATCGATGATTACGATTTTAATGCACACCAAATCGATATGTGAAGAATTTCATCAGGCCCTTGACAGCCTGTTTCTTAGTTTATTTATTTTTGCTGGGAGGGCTGAGTGAATCTTTGTGGTTTCTGATCAGAAACACTGGTTGATCGGACAGTCTCTAATGAAAACTTACATTCATAAACATATGGTTACGTCATCATACAGAACAGTAATGTTCGCTTAGACTCTGTTGGACCCCTTGCACTGTTACCAATCAAATGTGTTAAAATACCTGTCTTCTGACGGTGACTGCTAGCCACTAACCGCTATGTTTACAGCATAGGACTGTATTTACACCAACTAATCCACTGATTTTTATCACTTAATATCAAAAGTGTACACTCATGACAAAACCCAGTTGGGCTAGGCCTACTCAGACTTGGCACGAAGGTAGCACGGTGCCCATTCTGTTTGTCGTACTGTTACGCTGTCGGAAATGTGGACGGTCTGCTGAATACCGTTAACACTCAGTGAGTTCGATGAAGCCAGTGGCTTCATCCCAACTGATAAGTCCTGGTCGCGGAGTTAGTGATCAGAGGGATCAGAATGGTTCGGCTAATTTTTATTTCTAAATGTTTAAGCGAGCTGAACACTGTTCACATGGTGTCCTGGCTAACTCACTACTCGGTCCTTCTTATTTCGGGGTTAGCGGTGCTGTTGCCACCACACTGTCTTCAAAGTCATGTAGATTGCGGTGCAGGCTGGCTTTGATAAGACTAAACACAGCTGGTAAGCTCCGGTAGCAGCAAAACATGAGTCTGTCACTTCCTTTTGAAGTAAGCTAGCTGAAATGTTTGGGAGAATTCGATAGCTGTGACTGAATGTGTGTGCTACTCAGCCTGTGAGAGGTAGATTTTGCGACAACTCATGCCTAATTGGACGTGTTATCTTTAGCCGGGTAGACTTTCGGATCGGAAGTGAACAATCCGATCAGGGTAAAATCATCTTGTTAAAAGGATTGTTTTCATTCGATCACAGATAACCAGTTGGTCCACAGCTGTAGAAGGCTATTTCACCGATTACTTTTACGCTGTGATGATAGGCTTGAAGATGTGTTTTTGTTTTGTCAACCGCTATGCTGAAGAAAGAGCCAAACACAGTAACCTTTGTACAGTTCAATAATCTAGTGATCGTTATCCTCACTTTGTGTTTATGTGTTCTATGGGGTTAGGATGAAACAGTCGTGCAGGTTATGATGAGTATCCAACACTGTGAGACGAGCTGAAACTTTGAGCAACAGTGCATCAAGTGACTGGAGTATTATCAACTGATGAAACTCGGACACCGGTTTATAATAACTCAACGTAACTTGGACCACTTGGAACGTGATCAGTGGAGATTGGTCTGCTATTTCCAGTCGACTAAACTGCTACTCGTGCACGGACGGAACCAGTTCGTCTAGCGAGCTTCCCTTAATATAATCACGGTTCACTTGACTCTGTTTCACATTCCAATCCGTTGGTCGCCCTTCGGATTTTGTAGGTTAGCTCAACCAATTCAATCTAACAGTGTTAAGTGAGGTAGACTAGTGGGAGAGAAATGTTGGCTAGATGAGAGACAAGTATTCAGCATAAGTCGGGTAGGAGATGCAAGCAGGGACGTAATGCAACCAAATGACTTCCTTCACTCTGAATAATAGGATATTCAGTTCATGGATGTTCAAGGAACTGCAATCGGTATGAGCAAGCGCAAAATATTCTATGTACGTCCATAATTCATGTGGTTTGTGTCCTGTTTACCAATTCGCCGGTTAACTTTGCACCGACAAAACTCGATAGACACCGACCTGCCGAAGGTGATCGTAACAGCGAAGGTCACAGTTAGTTAGGATGTACAATAGCATTTGTCAAATTTCACCTTTTTAGCCACTGGTAATGTTATCACTAGACAAAGTTTCCTGACCTCTTTATGTGTATTAAGAATGCCAATATATCTGCCACGCCTTAATTTCATGGGGTTGGGCTGCATCAGAGAAAGGTTGTTACGCGACCCTAACTGTAATGGGCACACCTACGTAACTCCTATTAACAAAAGGCAATTATGTTACGACAAAACAAACGTTGAACTGTAAACTGAGGAAGCTGAGTTATTAATAATAAATGCATATCAATCATTTCTGTCATTATCTTTTTTAACCTTAGTGATCATTAGACACATTGACGTGATGATATTAGATTCACTGTAACATTACTAATTTATGTCAACCACCTTATCCATGAACCACTTTTTAGGATTTAGGTTTTCTCACAGAGCACGTACGTATGCGTTGTTATGCTTCCAACCTGATTAACTGTCTGAGTTCTTAGTTAGCTGCCGATTGAGTTAGTCTAGTAAAAATATGGAGCTAATGAGGCAAGTTCTCAAGAAAAATTATAAATTGGTGTGTTCTCGTGGATGAAAAATAACCGGTTGTCGTTTTCAGCAGCCTAGAGATCTGTCATTCTCACTTCGTGTTGTTTTGGCCTCATTGTGACACTGATGAATGGCACTCTATCGCAACCCATTTCCCAATCAAGCCGTATGTATTAGTCACCAGTGCTTTGCTGTCTTTAAGGAAAACAGTTTTTACGTTCAGATAAGCTTTTCAGTCAACTTATCAATCATGGCTGGGCTACAGGTCAGGACGGTCTACGCAGTGCAACTTACTACTTAATTAGGAGTGTCATGAGTAACTGCACAGAGTTGAATCACGTTTGGGAAATTTTCCCGATTCCTTTACGGTCGCAGAATTTAAGGGGTATAACCCGTTCATCACCATGTGAATTGCAGGCCACCGTATTAATTTTAACGACTCACAATTAGGTAGCAAGAATGAATACCGATGAAAATATTTTGGCCATTTCCCTAATCGGTTTTAAATAATATTATCCCAATATTATTATCTTAATATTATTATCCCAATATTATCCTAACCATTTCCCAAAGGACTGACCTGCCTGGCAATGGCAAGTCCTCCGGCCAGACGGGTTTAGCAGAACGTCATGTTTTCTAGAGAGTTGCAGTCAATGAAATCATTGCCGCTCAACGGACCACTATGAAAAAACTCCTTTGATATATCCATGGGAAGCTGGAACTATGCACTATGGAGTTCTGGTCAGTTGCATCAACGGTAGCACCGTCCTGTTTTTAGTGGCTCTCTTAACTAACGATTGGAGTAATTTAGTAACGAGGGGATGCGTGAAAGGGTCAACCGCCGTAGAGGCTTGGGTGGGAGGGTACTTTAGTATGTTCTGCAAGCTATCTACTAGTCAATCATTGTGGTTGATCGGGGTTTGATTTTTCTAGTCGAGGTATATTCCTCGACAGCGGAATGACTACATCTTAGCACAGCTTTGCGAGACCGTAAAACAAAAGCTGGTTGTCGGTTACTGGACTTTCTTTTGTGTTCCTATGAGCGACACATTCCGTGATCAGTCCACTCCCGTATCCTTGGATGACCTTGGTTGGAAACTGTGTAACTTCCGTGAAAAGGTGTTAGTGAAGTGAGTTGGGCATTACTATATTCTGGTGTCTCATACGAACGTAAACCGGGGTTCAACTCCTAGTATTAGCTTGAATATGTTCCACTGTTAAGCTCCAACAGTAGTGAAGCCAAGTTACATCTTTTTTCCCAGTTACTACCCGCCGAGATATTTTCGAAAACCAGCAACGAACTCATGAGTATTCTCCACTCACCCCGTCTGATCATCAGCCAAGGGTCTGCTCGTACCGCTTCAGAAGGCCTACGTTCATATCAGTTTGAAGTGGGAAACCGTTTCGGGGATATTCTTACAAGTGCGCTTGATGTGGTCAGATATGCGGAGCATGTAATTCTAACGGACACATTGGATGCTGTTTGCCTAGATGTATCTACCGACCAATTATACTGCACATAATTTTGCGAATCACAGCCACTCAGCAGGACAGTACACAGTTGAATGTTACCACCGTAACTTATAAGGTAGCTCCAATGTTTTGAAATGTTAGTTCAGCGAGATACCGAATCACAACGAGCTAGCAAATGTAAAAATATGTCGGCTTGTGTGTGAGAGATCCCCCAACTCAAGAATAACGACCAAGTTAGTCATACTGTCAATTCTAAGTCATGCGCACTGTATGCCGACGAACGGCGTGAGACAATGGGCTGACGTTTGGACGAAGTCGCAAGACGGCGGAACAATGAAGTGGTGGCAACTTATGAGTCATGGCCACTCTGCTGCGAAACGTTGGTAGGCTGATGCTTTCAGGGTACGTGCTCATGGGCGTCAGTACCCCTGGCGCAGAATAACTCCAAGCAAGACTGTCTACGTACTTACTTATAATCCTGCCATTCCGTACGTTATTACACGTGCACAAAATTAAACGCGTGTTATCGGTCAAACAGCGACTTCTGTCCTCGGTTCGGTTTTCTGAATCACCGTTGTGAGCACACAGGGTACAAGCCACACTGTCAAACATTAAAGGACAGAAGGATTTTTGGGAGCGTCTTAAAGTATACAGATCACTAATGGTGAAAGGTAAACCGGATTGAATGTTTTAGTGTGAGTTCCAAAGACGATTCATTGAATGTGGCATTACATTACAGGACAGGGTTCGGTGAAACGCTATCGTAACCTTTCAACTAAGTTCGAGGACGTAAATACTTTGTTCACGTATATATATCTATCCGTGGAAAAATCTTTTAAACACAGTGCATTGTTCAATTGACCTTTTACGTTTGTCGACTGACTTGCTTGTCTTAGGTTACCCACCTTCATCAGACTGCCAGGTAGCGTGAACTTGTGGTTTACTTACCGAACCCGAGCACATGTTTGTGCGTCATACGGTACATCAGATGACCAGCCAACCAACATGCTCGTAGACTTTGTGAGTACCGACGTTGAGCTGTATGACTCGGTGAACCCGGTTTATGTGTGCTCGAAGGCTGCCGGCAAATGACTGCTTACCGTAATTGCGTATAACTGTCGCTCTTATTGGAGCACGTACGCTGGTACGCTCTCGTTTCTTACTCACTTTTGCTGAGCAACGACCCCACCGACAGCAAAAATTGGCGGTTGAGAAGCTGACTATACCGTCAGTAAAGCATAAGTATCAAACTAGCTTAGAAATCTGTATTAGTAGTCCTCACTCCGGAGACCCTGATTGCTGCTGGATCCAGATCACACAGGCCATTCGTGACGCAGGTACATTTGCATGCGGCATAGGGGGTACATGGAATGATCAAACATTGTATCTCGGAGAAATCCCTGGAGTTGTTAGAAGCCAGACGGAACATCCCTTTTGGCAGTTCATATAACAAGTGTAGAAGAGATGTCCGTAGGAAACTGAAACGTAGCCTAAAGACTGATCGTGAGGCTTGTTTATTGGGAAGAGTTAAGGAAATGGAGACGGCTTTTGCTTCAGGAAACACTGGCAAACTGTTTAAGCTTATCCGTGCCACTGGTCCCAGGCGACCGTCTGTCAGTGAAGCTATC